>JAGFPH010000299.1:432420-456932 GCA_018207615.1 Philaenus spumarius | reverse complement strand
AGATATCTTTTTAATTGTTATAGTATTTATGTCAGTTTGCTTTCCCAAATCTCTTTGATACAAATAAATATGTTTTATTTCGGTTATATTTCAGCAGTTCTCGTCTTGTTATAGTATTTATGCCAGTTGCTTTCCCAGCTTTCTTTGATATAAATATTATTTTTTACGGTTATATTTCCGCAGTTCTCTTCTTAATTGGTATTTATTTCAGTTTTGCTTTTCAAAACTCTCTTTTCTAAAGGTTAATTTAATGGGGTCCGGCCAATCCTATCTTTGCAATGTTAAATTTGACACTTTTATGTAACTTTTTCTCAGCAACCATAATAGATAGAGTGTTGAAATTTGTACCACATATTCTTCAATATGTCCTACAACTTTTTCTATTTAATTTTTTTTTTAACTTTTTTAGATGAAGCTTTTTCTCTGTTTTTTACCTTATGTAATTTTATTTTAAAAATTAAGCATGATACAAAAAAAAACTCGTGTCTATAGTTATAAGACATAATGATAAATAATATGTGATACACATTTCAGGTCCCTATCTATTATGGTTGCTGGAGAAAAGGTACATAGAGTAGAAAAACGCCACTTTCGGGAAAACGCAAGTTTTAAGTTAGCTTACCAGGTAAGCTCCAGCTGCATATGATGGTCCTGTAAATGTTTCTCGCGCAAAGCAATACATGTATTATGAAAATATTTGTTACGCATGTTTTTTTTTTTTGTTATATTTTCCCCGCTTATTATATTATAAAACTAAACAGAAACAAACGTAGAATAATAATAAAAACTATTAAAAAAAGCAAAACGAATTTTGTTTACTGGCCCAAAGCCCTTAAAGATAAATAATTTGAGACAACTTTTTGAAGATGTTGCGGTTAGCTGATCCAAGTGGATTGAAACGGTTTAACATGGTGGTGATTTATTTTTTAGACATTTTCCAATCGCAAAACCTCCTCCACGAACACTAAACGGTAAACAGTACAAGCGCATCTATTTATTTTGTATAAAATTATGTTGAAATATCTGTAAACTATCGTCCGTAAATTCGCCGGTTTCCACCCATTGACGCGGTCGCTTTTGCGGCACACCCGAGCCAGGGCTATAATTTCCGTACATAACGCGGGCATAAAATATATTCCGAGTTTAGAAAACCGATCCAGACAAAGGATAGATTAAAAACGTCGGATACCTGTCGTCCAGAAAGTTAGCACAATATTAACAAGAAATATACGCGTACGTAGAAGGCGCGCGTAACTCAAACAATCGTCTAGGCGAAGAATAGAACCGAGTCCGATATAAAATATTTTACTGCCATAGATTACAGCGGCTACGTACGATGATCTCTTTAGTCAGAGTAAGGAGGCGAGTGGGAGGCGAAGAGGGAGGGGGGGAAGCCGGATTCCACAAATTGTAGTGGAGTAGTTAAAGCCAAGGGAGGGAAGTACAATAGAGAAGCGAAACTTGTGCATATATACATAATACATTACACTACATATATAGAGATACGTATACAAACAAGGGTGCTATACATTATAGAGAATGTAGACATTACTGGGAAGGGTAAACAGAATATGGAAACGTACCCCATCAGCCATCAGCATGATTAATGCTTTGCATAATGAGGAGTTGTCTCCATAGAGGTCACTTTGGGCGCCTCTAAATGGGGGAAGAATTACTGTAGGCGACGATGTTCAAAACCCTTTCTTACAAGCTTTTAATTTACTTTCTTTTGGCCGTATATTATGAACAGTTAAAGTTCTAAAGTTATCTGACTATGATATTATTTTAAAGTATTAAGAATGTTCACTCATATTATGATAGCTAAATAAATGTTTCCAGTTCTTAAGAAACTAAATACTGTTATTGATCAAGCAAAGTTATAACTTTGATCCAGTAAATTCAATGTATGACTTGAAATAGTCAAAATGATAAATCCGCTTTAAAGACTGTTCATCTATTTTAAACAAACTGAATGCAAATAATACTAATAGGCTTGCGAAATTTAAGAACTGTTTATCTACTTTAAATAATGCTTTATTTAAATTTGATCCATTGGTCTGCTTAAAAAAACTATTCACCTACTTTAAAAAAGGTTACTATGCATGTTTCAGAAATGTACAGGTTTAATAAAATTTCCAAAACACACTAACACTTCGCCAACACCGCACTCTCGTTTGTCTTGTTTACGACGGAACGGCTCAGTTCAATAAATATTAAATTAGATAAAAAATGAAAAAACCCGGCTAATCCATCGGTACGTGTTAGCGAAACGTTGATTGGACCCGAAAGAGAGCTCTTTCTGTTTCCGACTATGATTTCATTTTGTCGAAACAAACACGGTTCATATTAATACTGTGCACAAGTCCGGTTTAACTTTTTATTAGCAGTCCACTCCGCCATTGCGAAACACGCTGTTTAAACTTTTAATAGTAACATTTCGTTTTTTTTTTTATTGGCTAAAGCTATTAAAAGCAATCTCGTTTACAGTAATGCTTTATTATAAATATTTCCAAGCTCCGACAAAACACGAGTGCAATGAATAGTATATTAAACAACGCAGCAACGCGCCCCACACCTCCCCCCCCCCCCCATCCCTACTGGAGGGATATACTTTAGATTTTGTTTCGTGATGTGAGTGCGAGAGAGGGGTGGTGGCAACAATAGTCTCCTCTTAGCTGGAGTTATCAGTGACCATTCGAAACAAAACTTGTACAATATAAAAGCGTAATTCAATTTTATTTTTTGATTGGAAAAAATAAATTAAACACAAACAGTACAGAGGATGCGTGAGGATAACTTGGCCAACTTGTAGCCTATGCAAAATTACCAAGCAGGTGTCACTTAATGTAGGCGAATAGTTTGTTTAAGCAGACGAGTGATAGATTTATCAAAATAACAATAAACTGCTTTACTGCTTAATAGTCAATAAAGCAGTAGTTCTCCCTGACCAAAGTCCAAATAAAGGTAATACTGTATCTTCCGAAAAAAGAAATACTGCTCTCAATTTAGGTATATTGAAATCGCTATAAGCAAATTTCATTACACAACCGAGTATTCGAATAACACAATCCACACGGTATTGATCCAATCAAAGCTGGCATTTCAAGAAGAATTATGATTAATTGTTTTGTTTAAAAATAACAACAACTCGATTATAAATGGCTGTTGACTAGGTGATATCGATTTAACGCCTGATGATGGCCCAAGGCATTACCAAACTTGTTCCACACATTCGCTAAGTTAGTGAGGTCGATCAATTTATTTCGGTATTGCAATGTTTGTGTTTGGAGGGTAAACAAGAGCAAACCTTAACTGAGAAATTAATAATTTAATTCTACCTTATAGCCTATTGAAAACAAAATGCATGTTGTCCATATTAAGTTGGATTATTTGAACAGTTATTATACAGATAAACCCAGAACTTAAGTTATAAACAATAAAAACCTACACATATACGAACGTATATATAAATACAAAGTTTCTCTTTATTTATAACTCAAAACTATATATAGTCTATTGCCAACAAAATGCATGTTGTCCATATTAAGTTGGATTATTTTAACAGTTATTGTACAGATAAAGCCAGAACTTAAGTTATAAATAATAAAAACCTACACATATACAAACGTATATATGCAAATACAAAGTTTCTCTCTACAAATCAAAACCATTACTCGATTTTCAACAGTTTTTTTTAAATTTAGGTCCGTCGTCCAAGATGGTTTAGGCGTAGTTGGGTCAATACTTCCCCGTGTTGCATTATCTACGAACATTTACTACATATTTAATGGCAATTTTCCGTGACAAAATTTGGTAGTAACAAAGTTACTGGACGATTTGAACTCTACATATACCGCATAAGAAAACGTTTTTAAATCATAAAAATAGTTCTCGAGTTATAACCACTTTAGTACTACTATAAAAAGTAAGAAATTTATGTGAAATCTTAATATTTAACATATTTCCTTAAAACGCCATCCATACAAAAATTGTTAAATCGGTTAGAATATTTTTGTAAATTACTTTATTTTTACCTTCCACCGATTAAATGACAGCAAAGTTTGGTTCAAAGCAAAATTGCGAGAGTACAGCATTCTTAAAATTATATTTTATACTAAAAACAGTATGAAAATGATCCTTCCGTAAAACAATTTACTTGGAAATACAGATACAAAACTAACATTTATGAAAAATATCTCCTTCAGATATAATTTAAAATAATTCGATCACGCAGCTGAACTGGTGAAGTGAATAGAGTTTATATGTTTTAGGGTTTCAACCAAATATTTGAAAAATTGGTCTCACGAAAGCGCTGAATATCTACCTACGTGGGTGTACTAAATATATTAGAATTTGTTTGCATCTCAACCTTTGGCTTCGGCTCACGCGTCGCTTCGTTCCGCTCGCAGCGGACAAACACGCTTCGCCGTCGGCCTACGTAAATTTTAACCGGGTACTTTTATGTTATTTTAAGTTTTGATTGATTTTGGAGGTACCAGACGGGCTTTAAGTGAGTGTAAAAAAACGAAATGTGTAGAATAATATCCTAACACATATATTATTTCTCAAGGCCATTTTTTTGTCGGTACGCCATAACTTCCTTAATTCATCATCAAATTACATGAATGAGGCATCATTTTAAAGCTTTCCTTAACAGCTACACCGGAAAAATATACAAATTACAATTATACGAAAAAATACCAAAATAAATAAAGAATCCGAAAGTAACAGTGATGTAAGATCAAGTAAGTTGTAGGGATATTTGTCTGGCGTTGGCAACAATGATGATAACACTACCCAGCTGGAGAATAAACTCATGTTAAAAAAATAAATAATATACAATTTAAACACAACTATTATTTACTTCAACCCTCACCTATGCCCATGACGCACTAAATACGCACTATACGATACTAAATATACTGTGTGTACTTTAATTAAGTGGGATTTAAGTAAGGTAGAATGCGAGTGCTTCGCACGGGTCAGCTAGTATACTGTATTTTTGTTTTGTTTTTTTTGTTAACACTCCAATCAAATTTCAGTCTAGTACGAAAAATCTTAAAAACTTGTACTTCCTGTCAAAAAATGTGCTTCCGTTAGTTTTGACTAACGAACTCGTCCGAGCGATTCCAACGTGCGTACCAAATTTGGCCATTAGAGTACGAACACATATAATAATAGACTATATTATATATTATACAAAATTCTAATGACACCCTAAAACGTGTTCTGGGGGAGTCACTGCAATAGCTCATCTTTCCTATGGAAATTTGTGAACAGTAAATGTATTATTACTACCCACTTAAATTTAAGTTCATAAGAAGTCCACTAAATCCATAAAAAGTCTTACTTAGTCGAGTTCATTGTACTAAAAATATTTTTTCTAAACAAGCTCCTACCAGTGGAGGACGATTAGATATAACGATCAAAACAGAACCTATTTTTCAGTTCAGTTAAAATTTGTCAGTCGCAAAAATAAACAAAATAGTGGATAATTCTCTACAACAGCTTATTCGGGGGAAAACAAAAGCGTTCCAACTCCTACCACCGAGTAATAACATTACACTTATCAATGAAAATACATTAAAATGAATATTTGCAACAGTAAATTTGAAAACGGTTCTGGATGGACAAATAAAGTCGCTTATCACGAAGTTACAGTGTGCGGAAAAAACAACTAATCGGAACAACTGAATGGTCATAACACTGAATATAATACATGCTCATTGTCAGATAGGAGGGTATTGAGGACTAGCACCGATATCGGCAATAATAACATAGGGACAGATAGGCGCTTAGTGTGAGTATTAATCCGCCCTAGTCCAATAATAACAACATAAACTACCCCTGCAACGTGTAACGTGTTCTTTAACTATATCCTAGTTGCTGGAAGCTCGTATCGGTGGAAATGTTTCGTCGCTTGGAACCTTACACTTGTAAAATTAAATACGCTTATAGATTTCATTGTACAATACACACAAATGATACTTTTTTAACGAACAAAAAGTGCAAAATGATAAAGTAATCACTAAATTCGCCTTCTTTGATAAATATAATTACTGTAGGTACCTTTGTTTACAATAAACCAAGGGGCCGCTCTAGATCACCCTGTTTTTAAATAGATTATTTAATCAATTTGAAAGAGACTTTTACTAGTCTGTAATTACCATTATTGTGGGAATTTTGTAAAGTATTACCAAAATTGAAATAAAATAGTTTTAAAGTACGCGATTGGATTGGGAATTGTGTACGGTATTACTAAAATTGTAATTTGATTTAAAGAAGGCGAACGGATTGTGAATTTTTTACAGTAATACAAAAATTTTAATAAAATAGTTTTAAAGAAGGCGAATGGATTGGGAATTGTGAATAGTATTATTAAAATTGTAATAAAATTCATTTAAAGAAGGCGAATGGATTTGAAATTTTGTATATAGTATTACTAAAATTGATTTAAAGAAGGCGAATGGATTGGGAATTGCGTATAGTATTACTCAAATTGTAATAACATTGATTTAAAGAAGGCGAATGGATGGACATTTTGTAAGTAATACAAACATTGTAATAAAATAGGTGTAAAGAGGGCGAATGAATTGGGCGAAATGTATATAGTATTACTAAAATTGTAATAAATTTAAAGCAGACGAATTGATTGGACATTTTGTACAGTATGCTATTATTATTATTAATATATAATTATTTTTCGAACAAAAATATTGATATAAGTTCAAATAAGACCAATTAATTGAGTTTTACTAAACTATTAAAATTACAATAAATAACTCATATTTTAGTTTTGAAATGATTATACATAAGTAGAGTCGCTGTCGAGAAAGGTTATTTACGAGTCTAAAAGAGCCGTGTTTATATGTTCCATGAAAACATCAACAAGTACTTGTAAGAGACTACGATGCGCGATGCGTTCTCCCACATTAACTTCTTTACTTGAAAGAAACGTTTTTACTTTTATTGACTCGTCCCGGGTTAAGGTAGAGTTAAGAGAACGATGTTATTATATTTGCATGGTTCTATATAATTTGTTGTTCTGAAAGCAGTATAAATATTTATACGACGGCAATAAGGTTAAGGCACGCCAGCAACAAAGGAACGTCTTAACTGTTTTAGTGAAGGATCACGATCCAGATATAGGTTAGTTCTGGTCTCACACCGGTATTACAGCGTTATATGGTATAGCGATTTCACCATCTGGTGTCGAGAATAAATAAGGTTAATGTAAAGGGATAATTGAAAATGGAATAAACTATATAAGTTGTATATTTATTATAAATTTGCATTCAACTTAAACTGTAATTGGAAAAAGATGCCTAAAATACGTTAGTTTTTATTATTGTTTGAAACCCAGATGTAATATTAACAAAATAAATAACAAAACAAAACCTGAGAAAATTTGCCGTAAACCTAATCTGAAATTTCGTTGAATTCTACCTTAAAGTTTTGTTTAAAGGAACATAATTACTATTTTAAAAAGTAGGCAAAATAAGAAAATAGACCTAAACTGAAAACAAGAACAACATATACAGTTATTTTTTTAAATATTAAAAACAAACTATTATCATTTTCAGACAAGGGCTACATCATACCTTACAAAGGATAAAATTATATACAGTCTCTATAACAACTTATGTACCCAAGGAAGTATTTGTTAGAAGTTTGAGTTTTTAAAGATTAATACATTTTTAAAGCTGGTGAGTGGATCAGTAACAATATAAATTATATTTATTCAAATAGTTTTTAAAGCAGAAGAGTGGATTGTAAACAGATGAACAGTTCTTTAATAAGGCGAGATGATTAGTAGGCCTACTATTAGTACACAGTTTAATTAATGTAAGTGAACAATCGTTAACGCAAACTAGAGTATTATTCGAAGAAATAAATATCCTACCGTTAATTTGTTAAAGCAGGCGAGTGACACAATTTACAAATACCAATAAGAGAAAACTTCCGTTAGGGTGAAATCAAAATTCTTTCTTTTTTTTATCAAAAAACTTACAAATGTTGACACAGATGGTGTAATACTTTGAATGGGAACTTTTTTTCTACTTGATGAAATACCAACCCGGTTTCCGATTATGGCTTTTGTTGGATAGTTAATTATTATAAACGAACCACACAGAAAATAAACCAACCCGACCAAGACAAGGTATCCTACCGAACCATAAATATGAAGTCCCACACGCAATAATTACAATCGTTCAGTTTCTAGAAACATTATAAACACGATTTTGAATTTTGCAGGATGAATGCAACTTTTTATACGCCATAAAAATATATAATAAAAATACTGGCGTAATAAAACTTGAACAAATAATTGGTTTATTACAATAAATTTCAATACAGTAAAATATTATTTTATGTTTGAATAATAATAGCCTACATAATAACAGAATGTGAGGGCTATAAACCAATGCATATAGTGAACACAGCAAAAACACAATAATTGTCGTTTTTACTGTTGGCTATTATCATTGCATCACTCCGGGCCGAACCTTGGAACCGGTTTCGAGATGATGTCTGTTTTTTTAATCACTGATTACATTGTAGACTTGTATAAATAAGCCTTGGTCCTGGCGCTGCAGAGGCCCCAATACTAATATACCTCCTCTCACGCAAAATTTACATTTATTGTAGTCTATACATTTTGTGTTTCTCTGCTCCCGCCTCTTTCTATTCTCCGATATTTTCCTAAAGACTTGTGTATTTCTACATTTACGTTACCTTTTGTATATATTTTTATTTACTATTCGTGTCTTTTCTTTTCTGAACTACCTTTTTAATATTTTCTTTTAATGTCGGGTTTTATTTCTGATTCTCCTTTCCTCTGCCTGTCTTATGTCTCTGTCTTATTTGTATTTTCCTTTATTTTTCTTATCTAACCTTTCGTATCTATTTTAATTTACCTCCAGTTTTTATTTCCGTTACTCCTTTCCTCTACCTTTCTTACTGTCTCTATCTTATTTGTATTTTAATTTCTTTTTCTCACTCTATCTTCTATTACCAATTAATTTTCTTCTCTGTACTTTATTTTACCCTTTTTTCTTTTCCTGTCGATATTTAATTGTATTTTTCTTTTCATGTGTATTTTCTTCATGTTTCGGATCGTTTGTATTTTCCTTTCTTTTCCTCACTCTATCTTCTGAATATATTTCAATTAACCATTAATTTTCTCCTCTATATTTTATTTTACCCTTCTTTCTTTTCCTGTCGATATTTAATTGCATTTTTCTTTTCATGTGTATTTTCTTCATGTTTCGGATCGTTTGTATTTTTCTTTCTTTTCCTGACTGTATCTTCTGAATATATTTCAATTACCCATTAATTTTCTCCTCTATATTTTATTTTACCCTTCTTTCTTTTCCTGTCGATATTTAATTGTATTTTTCTTTTCATGTGTATTTTCTTCATGTTTCGGTTCGTTTGTATTTTTCTTTCTTTTTCTCAAACTACGCTTTGTTCCTATGTTAATTTTCAATGCCTATCTTTTCTCTTTGTTCTCCTTTATTTTCTTCGCGATTTTAATTTAAGTTTCTCTTTTCCTTTTCCATCTGCCTCAGGCTTTTTGCATTTTGCTTTTTTCTAACTCTATATTTTGTATCTATTAACTTTATTCTTCCTACATTTCTCCTACATTTCATTTTTTCTTCTTTCTTACCATAATTTGTCTATTCTATAAAGCGTTTAAAATTAACTTTGATAAAAACCGAATCTCAAGCTATTTTAAGTGTACCTAAATATACCTAATACTTTTTTCGATCAGCCAAAAATTTACTCTGAAATTTGCTTGTTTTTTTTTATATATATATTATATATAGTGCAGGCAATTAAAATGCAATTAACTATGGCATATTTTATTCTTTTTACCAGATACAAATTTAGGCTATACGTGGAGTCAGAGTAACAATTCAACTAAAATTAAACTAAAGCTGAAAATACTAAACCATCAAAAATTCAAATTAACTACGATTAAATCCAGTGTCATACCTAAAGAAATATATTTAAAAATAAATGACAGGCTTTTGTTAGTTTTCTAATTTTACGTAGGAGTGATAGCAAATCAAACCATTCGGGTATAAAGTAAACTGAAATTATTAAACAATTTATTTTTAAATCACTGACTGAATTTACTTACACTAAGCTCTGCACACTCACTACTGGACACTTACCTGGAAAATAGAAAAACACCTGTTAGTTGTAATATCAAAGATAAATTAAATATACAATAATTAATTTTTCTAATATCCATGTCTCTAAATTGTAGTATTAATAGTAGGCTACAGTAACTTATATTTATCCGTCAGTGACCTCTTTTCGTTAATTTATTTGACGCGTTTCGGAAAGTCTATCCCATCATCAGAATCTCTTGTTGAGAGTCGACATCCGGTAGTCATAAGGTGTACACATATTAACTATGTTGTTGTTTACTTCATGTTTTGACGACTTCCATTCCAAAACGCGTCAAGTAAATTAACAGAAAGAGGCCGCTGACGGAAAAATATAAGTTACTTACTATTATATTATATATAATAATTGCTTGGACAGTTGGCGTTTATTCTCACAATACATTTAACTTTATTAACATAATTATTTTTTTAGCATACCTTTTATAAAACGAACTCACCAAAAAATTATTTATACAAAACTATCCGCCGCACAAACTTAGGTCTCTGTTAAGAGTATGAACGTTTTCCATGCAATCGTTAATTTTATGAATAAACTAGTTGGCCCGATTCGGCTTTGCACGGAGAGACAAATCAAAGTTAAGTATGGGGATTTTTAGTAACTTTGACAACCCCAAACCCCCCTCCTCCCTAAAATTTATAATTTTTTGAAAACCTTTCTTAGCGTGACCTAGGGCCCCAGAGGAAGCTACATACCAAATTTCGTTCCAATCAGTTTAATAGTTTTTGAGATTTCGTGATGAGTCAGTGAGCGAGTGGTATTTGGCTTTTATATACATAGATGAATATAAATAAATGAATCGGGTTTCCGTTTACTATTTTGTGCTTAGTGGTGCGGTAACGCTTTTAACCTATTTTTAATAAAACAAGTTCGTATACAATTATTACAATTATTTGTTCCGACTTTTGCCATCGTTTATAAAGAAAATAATACACGACATTTCGAAAGTATAAATCAACTACCGTTATCCTAAAGCCAACAAGTGTATAAACTAAACAGAACACATAAACATAGATTACTATGCATACGTTTGCCATCTAATCTAAAAGCAGCTGAACCGCTGACGTAAGTGTAGCGAATTTCCAAAACTAAATTTATATGTTTTAGGGTTTCAACAAAAGATTTGGAGAATTTATCTATTCACGAAGGCGCTGAATAGCTGCAAATGTGTACGCAATATATTAGTAGAATTTGTTTGCACCTAAGCCTCCAGCTTCGACTCACGCGCTGCTTTGTTCCACTAGCAGCGGAAAAACTCGCTTTGCGACCTCGGGTTGTGGACTGTTCGCTCGTTGCGTACAAACGGATCTGAAGACGCCCAAACGGTAAAATCACCCACGTAATTTTGAACCAGATACTTTTATGGTATTTTAGGTTTTGATCGATTTTAGGGAACCAGACGGGCTATAAGGTCGTGTAAAAAACAAAACAGAATAATCTCCTGAATTTATCTTTTTAGTACAAAAATCAAAAATCATTCTAGTACAAAAAATGTAAAAAAATTACTTCCGGTCAAAAAACGCCCGAAAACCAAAGTGTGGACCAAATCGGGCGTAAAATGAGGTCGTAAGAGTCCGAAAACGTAAATATATAAAAAGTCACTGCAATAGTCTTTCCTATAGAAATACTAAACATTTTAAATGGACTATCCAAACGTGTTATGGTGACCATGATCGGGCTCATGGACCACTCTCGACCGTAGGTCTCATCATAACAGTCACTGCAATAGCTCATCTTTCCTATGGAAATTCGATAAAAAAAGGTGGCTAGATATTCTCTAGAACCAAGAAGTTTGCTCTGTGTAATGCTGTGTAAAAAGAGAATTCTATCATTATATCAACTAATACAAAGAATTAAAATTGTTTTTAAATTTAATTTTCAATAAATAAATAATTCTATTGAAACAGTTGAATTCAAGTCCGAGTGTCTTCGCCTTCTTATATGCTCCAGAGAACTCGAGTATTAAAACTACGACATCTTATACACCTGGGAGACAAACCACTAAGTACCGATCACAGACCACTTTACGCTCATTGCACATTCAAAGAACAATGAACAAAACTAATTTATTGTAATGTGCAATCAAACAGCCGCCATAAACAAACAAATGCGCCAGAAAATAATCCACTCAAATGATAATTGCAAGTTATTTATCGTGATTACTATCGCGCAACTATTTCATTTTTAATTAATTACTAGAAAAGGTTTTGTACCATTTTTTAAAATTATTAAGTTGGTACGACTGACAGAACGTGTCCAGGTCGGTAGCACAGTAGGAGGTGAAAAGAATTTGCTGAACGTCCGACTGTGACAAGAGTTTTAATGCTTTCATAAAGCACGAACTGTGATCTACGCTAACTGATCTGTGACATTTAAACAAAGTACGATAAAACATCTGTGGTACGATTTCAAGAACGGTAATGTGGTAATTTAAATACGTATTACATGCAATTGTTAACATCCGTCATAGTTTGATTCTTGGAGGATGTGTACGTTTTGGGCGAACGTTGTAGTTTTGGTAATCGGTTTTAAGGACATTGTTTACATTTTCACAACAATCTGTTTTCTGTCGTTATTTTTGGGGTTTTCAGTTACAGCTGTTTAAACAATACTTAAATACGTAGTTGTAAAATATAGCCTACTGACGTTTTCTATCTATTGCCACGCAAATACACGAAAATTTATTGTTTTCAAATATTTACTCGATTTTTCAACTAAAAATAATAACTTGATCACGCAGTTGAACCGATGACGCGAGTTGAGTTTAATTTCCATAATTAAATTTAAAAGTTTTAGGGTTTCAACTATTTGTGAAATTGGTCTACTTACGAAGGCGCTGAATAGCTGCTTCAGTGTACAAAGCTATTGCACCTAAGCCTCCAGCCCCGGTTCACGCGCTGCTTCGTCCCGCACGCAGCGGAAACACTAGCTTTGTAGTTGCACCTCCACCTTGCGGCCTCGCATTATGTACTGCTTTGCTTAGCTCGCAGCGGAAACACTAGCTTTGTAGTTGCACCTCCACCTTGCGGCCTCGCATTATGTACTGCTTTGCTTAGCTCGCAGCGGAAACACTAGCTTTGTAGTTTACACCTCGACCTTGCGGCCTCGCATTATGTACTGCTTTGCTTAGCTCGCAGCGGAAACACTAGCTTTGTAGTTTGCACCTCGACCTTGCGGCCTCGCATTAGGTACTGCTTTGCTTAGCTCGCAGCGGAAACACTAGCTTTGTGAGTTTGTACCTCGACCTTGCGGCCTCGAATTATGTAGGCCTACTCCTTTGCTTAGCTCGCAGCGAACAAAAACTTCCAACATGGTAAAATTCCCCACGTGAATTGTAACCGGGTATTACACCTTTTGACCGATTTTGGGAAACCTTAAATAACGTCGTGTGAAAAAACAAATGTGCAGAATAATCTCTCTTATATTTATTTCTTTAAATAAAACTCCCAAATAGTTTCATTAAAGCACGACAATCTCAAAACATTGTTATTTTCGGTAAAAAAAACTTGCTTATATATATATATATATATATGACACATCAAATCGTGTTATGGAAACTATGATCGGTGCTCATTGACTACGCCCGACCTAAGTCTCCCCATAAAAGTCACTGCAATAGCTCATCTTTCCTATCGAAAATCGCTAATAATAAAAACACGCAGAAACAGTACGACGAAGCCTCCTTTACAAAGCTTGCAGCTAAGATAGCACAAACACTTTCATCCATTTTTCACAAAATCTTTAGGCTGCAAGTTCCTTTTACAACGCATATTTTTCCCTAGAATGTTCAGTAACGAATTGACAATGCACGCAGTTTTGCCAGATGTAAGATAATTATCATATTTGTACGATAATTTACCTCTGTAAAATAACCTGTAGTATAGAAAATATGATAATTCTCGTATTACACTACTTGCATTAAATAACAATGTGGTAGATAAATTAACAGGATGTTAACTGAAAAAATATTTTTTTCGGTACTATTATTGTTGTTTCTGTATTGATATACACAATAGCAAGAAATTATGTTGAAGTTTTGTCCGACAATTCGGTTATCTATTGAGCTACAAGAAAATGAAAACCCGTTTTGTTTGTTATTAAAACATTAACTTTTTTTACAAAAGGTAAAAGGTTACGTAACAAATTGGTACAAAAAATTTGAAGTCAAAATTTTTTCCATTTCCAAAGATATTAAGTGTTTAGTAACAAAAACAAAATGGTGGATAGTTATAAAACTACGCATTTCCCGACTTTGTTTGCGTTTTTTGTTATTTTCACCTATAGAAATTTGGGTTTCTACACACCCTGTATAACTTCCTAGTGAAAACAAATTTAAATTGAGTTCGAACACTAACCGCTGTTACCTGACTTGCATTGGAAGCGTGTCGTTGAACCTGGTTTTGAATATGTATAATGGATTAAGAGAATCACAAAGAAAGAAAAGGTGAGACTTATAATCATTAGTCATAAATCAAACAAATACATTCATTAGACATTATAATTTTAATACATGATTATGTATATCACACGTTATGTATATCTTCGTAATTTAAATAAAATAGTAATCATGGGCGATAGCTTATTCATTAAATAATAATGCAGTGTTGAAGCTAAATTTGATATGCGTAAATTAAATTAACGCGTAAATTGTCGAAAAAATAACCAACAAGGCATACAGCAATAACGAATTCATGAAAAACTATATGTTTAATACATGTCCTTTGATCATACAACCTCTCCCTATCTTAATGCATTTACATCTTTACATATTTTAACTACGTTGCATGCTGTCCTTCGAACTAGAGTGCCGACTTACTTGGCGAATAAGTTTGTTTTTGCCTCGGATATAAGTACAAAAATTACAAGAAAGTGGTCGATCATACTAATCAATCCCAAGAACAGTATAATAAATATATAAACAGTATATAAAATACAAGTAAAGTATAATAAATATTTTATCATAACGGCATGTTTAAAACTATTGATAGCCGTGTTCAATTTTCAAAGTCATTGAAACTTTATTTCAAGAACGATATGGTCGTGGACTGATATCTTTGCTCGGGGTGTGTAGGAAAATTAATTTGTTTATTTATATTTTATAATGTATGATTGTGCGCGTTAATATTGTTTATAAGTAGCTTATTCTTCTACATCATTAGGCTAAATATGTTAAAAACAGGCTATTTTACTTTGTAAGGTTAAACAAAAACTTTATTCGTTTAGGATTTTTCTTCATTTTAAATATTTGTGTTTTTATGTACATTTTCCTTTCTCTTTATTGTGTTTAAGACTTAAGAGTGTTAATATCTATTGTAATTTTAATTTGTATGTGTTAAGTGCAAGAGAGGTGGTGGTAAATACTGTTATATCTACAGATTATTAACAGATATTAACATACACATTTTTACATCTAATCGGCAAAAAATAATAAAATGTAAAATTTCTTAAAACAAGTCAATTAGTTCCAAATCATAATGGTTGTATTAATAAATATGTAGGACTGGCATAACCTCAAAAGCAAGATGATAAATAATTTTAAGTATATTAAAATTGTGCAATTTTGTTTTGTAGTTTTTATTATTTTACATTTTCAGGACATTTTGGTACGGAATACGTGTATGTTTGCCACACATTTTCATTAGACAAAACGTAAACTACACTTTCTCGCTTGAGTATTTAAGTTCGCCCTCAGCATGAACTCTGCCCCAAAGGAGAACTATCACATGGTGCGAATACCAAAAGTCCTGTGAGAGTTATACCTCTACTCATACACATGACAGTCCCTACGTCATATTGCGGCAGAGGTGCAAACGTATACGCAAGAAAATTGTAATTGTAATGTTCATTCTATTTGAACGTCTTAAATAAATAAAAACAGAAAATATGATTTAACAAAATTTTAAGTAATTAATTATAAACAGAAAATAAAACGCTTTAAACTTAACTCAATTCACATCTTATTTAACTGGGGAAATATTAGACGTATCTTTTCAACGAACTGCTCGTACGAACGTAAATTAACACGATTGCCGGACTCCGCTATTCTTACAACTTAACGTCACTTCAAAATGCATGTATAACACACACAATGTTAACTTTATAAAATTCCGAAATACATAAATACTTAATGTTCACCGTACTTTACATTAAACTATGGATATTCTATATACATCGATGTTCACGGTTCGATACGTTGAATCAATCCTATTCGTTGCATCGATGTATTTTGAACCAATGAAAATACAAAAAATAAAAAGCCTGAAGTACCTAGTAACAGTATGTTTCCACTCTGTAAACATATATAAGTTAGTAACATAAATAAAGTTCTTTTGTATAACAGAAATTCAAGCATTAAAAAAGGGGGAAAATAGCTTCATTAGAAAATAGACTTTAGTCACAGTATAGATTGGCCTTTCCTCTATTACTCTGTTACCAAAAAAAGCCCGTCGTCGGCGCCAAAAATTTTACTCCAAAATATCTGCTGCGCGGACGAACTCAATTAACAATATTATCCCTAAAACAACTCTGTTGGGAAAACAACATTGATAATTCCACTATTAGTTGCTGTCATTACATTCAACTGTGGTAAAGTGCAAGTGTTACAGAAACTATGTGGGGATGATGGAAGTAACTGTGTAATAGAACTAAAACAAATTGAAAATAAAAGAGTTTTTGATTCCGTTTTTTTATGAGTTTTTAAAGGAAACGGAAAGTTTTTAAAGGCTACTTTCTCAAAATTATTCGATAGCTTTTTGGCTCTACCAAAAATTGCTACTTTCTCAAAATAATTCGACAGTTTTTTGGCTTTACCGAAAAATTGCTACTTTCTCAAAATAATTCGACAGTTTTTTGGCTGTCCCGAAAAGTTGATACTTTCTCAAAATAATTTTACAGTTTTTTGGCTCTCCCGAAAAGTTGTTACTTTTTCATAATAATTCGACAGTTTTTGGCTCTATTTTGCTACTTATTTAAAATAATTCTACAGTTTTTTGGCTCTCCCGAAAAGTTGTTTTGGCTCTTTCGCAAAGTTGTTACTTTCTCAAAATAATTCGATCACGCAGATGAACCGCTGACGTGAGTAGAGCGAATTTCCAAAATTTAGTATAGGCCTAATGTTTTCAACCAACTATTTTGGAAATTGATCTACCCACGAAAGCGCTGAATAGCTGTCCACGTGTACGAAACATATTTCTAGAATTTGTCTGCACCTCAGTCTCCAGCACTGGCTCAGGCGCTGCCTAGTTCCGCTCGCAGGGGAAACACTCGCTTTGCAAGTTTGCACATCAACCTTGCAGCTTTTTATTATGGACTGCACTTTACGAGTTTGCATCTCGGCCTTGGATGTAGAAGTATTTTTATGGTATTTTACGTTTTAATCGATTTTGGGGGGACTGGACGGCCTAGAAGTTCGTGTAAAAAAACAAAATGTGACACATAATCTTCTCTAGTTATTTATTGAGATAAAATTCCAAAGAGATAAATTCTAGTACGAAAACTTTAAACAAAATTTACTTCCCATCAAAAAAAGTCAAAAGAACTCATCTGAGACAACCAACGTGAGAACCAATTTGAACAAAAACGATCGTAAAATGCGGCCGTTAGAGTGCGAACATATACAATTTTTAATGGCACCCCAAAACGTGTTCTGGGGACCATGATCAGTGCTCATTGATCACTCTCGTTCTTAGGAATCACCATAAAAGTCACTATAATAGCTCATCTTTTTCCTGTGGAAATTCGCTAATAAACGCATATATTTGAAGATAGAAACCATTTTTACTTGAACTATAAGCAAATAGAGGTAAAAAAACAGAGGCAATGAAAATATAATTAAACAGCACAAAGAAAACTAAACACAAAAAGAATAAGTAATGTTAAACAAAATCTGATATTAGTATCAAAGTTGCATTAATATGACATGGCTTGCAACCGTAAAAATAGAAAACAAAGAAGTAAGCTTATTTTAATTCTAAAAGATATTTTAGCAATGTTCGTTACGTTAATAAATATAACATACGACCTCAGAAATATAATAAATTAATATAAGCCGTTCATTATCATACAATGAAGTAAAGCTACATTTAATAATGTCCGGTGCGGACAATGAACGCTTTGTATTGTAATAACGGACCAGGGTCGCATGTTGTTTCCATTTAACCATTTAATACATTTAAAACAATTCGACCACATTAAATATGATGTCACTCGAATAGGATCTTAGCCCCCATTGTCCTTATAAACGTTTTTAATATTAACATTAATAAATTTAGAGCGCGATGCAAACAAAATACTCGTAGTCTACTATTTCGGCTTTGTTCGTCGTCTTTTGTTGCGGGCTTCGTTTATTACATCAGCATAATAAATTGTTTTTGTAAAATTCCTCTTTTCAGTTCAATCCATGTGAATTGTTGTATATGAAATGCAATGAACAAGAAAGAAAATGCAAATTCGTGTGGATTTAGTTACATTTTTCGAATTTGTTAAGTAGTACATAAAGTATAAGTTTTGCGCGCTTTTAATTATGACAATATTTAGATTTAATCACTCACAGTGTATACGCAATTCATAATTTACATTAAATACAAGCAAATTAATTAACGCATTTGGTTATTAAACGCATGTGTGAGAATTATTTGTGCTATTGTTATTATTCTTAAATAAAGTTATTAAACTTGTTTGTAGACCGGTATTACCAAAAATGTTTTGTTGTCTTTTACAGTTTAATCAATGAAAGCATTTAGGTAAACCATAAGCATACATTTTCGGTCCTTGTTAAAGCATGATGATATTACGCATACGATCATCAAAATATATGTTAAAAGCAAAAAGTTTTTATTAATCTTTGTTTTAAAAGTTAATTTATGTGTATATAATATCTTATACTGTATATTTAATTTTAAAATATGCCAACACATTTCTTACTTTCATTCAGGTCTCCTGTGATAGAAAAAAGGATGCACGTGTAATTAATAAGATCATCTACTTACTTTAATGTAAAAAAATATAATATTATAGTGGTTCCTTTAAAGCAGGGGAAAGAAGGTAGACTACATCTGGGACTTTCTGTCTATAAATAAAGTTACAGATTAATATAAAACAAAATTTTATGTACAATTTGTAACAATATGTAGTAATTTTATTACTGGCAAGTTTATAAGTTTTATATCTATTGTATACACGTTGCAGTATCTTCTACATTAAATACCAAATCAATGTAGAAACCAAACATGTATTTACTATCATTTAAATCTCTAGCAGGCAAAGCTACCTGTATAATTAATAAAATCGCCTACTTTAAAGCTAAAGATAACTCGTGATTATATCTATTTAAACCAGGCGAAGGAATGTACATAGAGTACTCTCTTTTAACGGGGCTTTAAATATAGTTGATTTAGAACAAAATATATTTGTAATTCCACAATTTTAACGATATGATGTAGATAAAAACTAGCACAAGCCTATTTGTATCGTTATAGATAAGAGTGCTAGTTACAGTCAGGCTCTGTGAATCTAATATGCAAATGGACTTAACTAGAACAAACTTAAACACTTCTTCAACACATTAAACAAATACCACACAAGCGTGAACATATTAAACAAACAAAGATTCATTATTTGCAAACAGAAAATGAAACACGAAATATAAAATAAACGGATAGTAATTTTTGTATTATAATTAATTACACAGAAGCATACAGCTGTGCACACTTAGAAACAATAGCCGTTTCCAAAGCCTAACAAAACCAAATGTTCTTTAATAAATAAACCATCTGTCTTGCGCTTTATATAATTACTTTTTGATTGTATTTAAGTGTTTTGTTTCAAATGTTGTCTTTGAAATATATAGTTGGTTAACGACCTATTGTTAGAACGTCCTTCGAAATTGTATAATTGTGTATGATGATTTGGAGTCTCTCGCTTCATTTATCAGTAAATATTGTTTAACCATAAATATATCAAAATATGGTAAATGTTAACATTACTTTTTTTAGAGTGAAAACCCTTAGCGGTTATAAAAAGTTACCAACCACATTCAAACGATGGAGAAACGCTAACACCATATTAATGTCCTGGGTATCATCACCCAGTATATTGTATCTTGCTAGTAGTCCATAATATACAACAAATTTTGTTTTTAGCCAATAACTCGAGTTATCTTATATAAGTTTCACAAATAAAAAATTAAACAGTTATGTTTGCCGTTAAAAAAGGGAATTATCTTGTTTCTTGAAATTTGTTTGTAAAATTGTAAAGTTTGTTGTAAAGTATTTGTTAAAAAAATCAAAATGGTGGATGACGGAAAAAGAAGCATTTTCGAACCTATGTTTATATGAAATGTTTTCTTAATTTTCACTAGTAGAACTCGTGCAAGTTTCTCTCTTTCTTCCTGAATCATCATGTATAACATTTAATTGTACGATACACTAAACTCGTAGAAAAACTCTCGTTAAAGTCTTTTATAGAGAATAAATTAGATATGCTTAATAAGATCTCCTACTTTAAAGCCTATCAAACTGAAGAATTTAGGGGATACTTTAAAACAAACTACATGTTTTTAAACGTTTTGTACACCATTTTTTCAAATGCTATAAATAGGAAACCCTCACCTCATTTTACTTGTTTTTTATCTTTATTTATCATTTTATATATTACAACAAGTATAGTGTATCATGAAAACCATACACCCTTTGTTAAATTATAAAATTACACAGTGTATTTTCTTTTTGACAGCAGCCATTACAAAAAGCCCGCCTGCAAGTGTCGATTCCAAGATACAGCCACCAAGATACTTTTCTCCGATTCCCATCACTTCCTCTCAAACAGTGCCTTCTAAATTCATAAGAACAACTAGGTCACAGCCACCATTCACAATATAAAACTGTTTTGTTATATGTTTATTACACAAGCCGATGTATAAATCAGTATTAAATAGCAACAATAACATTAGTCGCGTTACTAGGTCATACGACAATGTAGCCGGCGATGAAGCCATTGTGTTTTCATATTTTATTTTAGTTTTCCTTTTATTCTCATTACAAAACAAGTAAGTAAGACTCGATGTATTAAGTGTTGTAACAGAAATACTTAAATCATCAGCGTAAAGATTGGCTTAGTCGGCGATAACCGAGTGACACACTTCCGAACGGAATAGTTTTATATCGATTATTATTTGTTGTTCAACTATTGTCAATAGCAGAACAATAAGAGATTGCAAACAAATTATAAACAGTTTGGAAAGTAATCGATCGTGTCGATTCTGTAAAAACGAAAATTGTTTTGATTTCATTGCCGGCTTCCGGTCATTGTCGGTTGTTGTTTTGAGTTTGGACAAGTTTCGTGAATCAAGGTTTCGACGACACGACGGTCAACTATTTAAATAACTTAATAATTGTTATTATTAACGAACCGTTGACGCGAGTTGACCGAATTTCCAAAATTATGTTTATATGTTTCACGGTTACAACCATTTGGGAAATTGTTCTTCTCATGAAGCCGCTACATAGCTGCCTGCGTGTACGAAATATATTTGTAGAATTTGTTTCACCTCAGCATCCAGTCCCAGCTCACGCGCTGCTTCGTTTCGCTCGCAGCGGAAACACTTGACCTTGCGGCCTTGGATTATGAACTGCTTCGCTTGGCTCTCAGTAGACAAATTCGCTTCGCTATATTTGAACCGGTTACCTTTATGATATTTCACGTTTTGATCGATTTTGGGGGAACCAGACGGGTTATATGGTCGTATAAAAGAACAAAAAGTGCAGAATATTCTCCTATATTATTTTGTTTAATATATAAAACCACAAAAAGTTTCATTCTAGCATTAAAAATCTCAATAAAATAATTATTTCAGGTTGTTGGATTTGTATTGGCTCACGAACACGTCCGAGCGACGTGTGTACCAAATTTGGACGAAATCGGATTTGAAATGCTGCAGTTAGAGTGTGAACACACATATATATATAACAATTTTAATGATACCCGAAAACGTATTCTGAGGGGCCATAATCGGTGCTTATTGACCACTCCCGACCTTAGATCTCATGACAAGACTGAAAATTCGCTAATAAAGGATAATGCGAGAAAAAAATATACACCAATGTAAACTAATAATCCTTAATTAATGTCAAAGTAAACAAAGAGTCAGTATAATTTAGACCAGACATTAAACATTTTTTAGAATAATTGTGTAACATGGCTATAAAAAGCCTACTAGTACTAGTCCAGTCATACCAAAAGGGGGGTGTAAAGGACATGGAGAGGGGGGAAGCATTTCACTTTATAAATTTGTTGGGAGTATATTTAGCCAATACCATTGTTGCTTCATGGAGGGATGAAAGGCCCCTTTTTTCGGTTTATTTATCGAAAACGGCGAGTTGTACAGAAATGTTGTCCTTTTAAAATTAAATCTGACAATATTTCCTTCAAGAATGTTTCTATTAATTATTTTTTGTATCTGTTAATTTTTCGAGATATTCGCTATAAAAAATCTAAAATTTCCTCGAAAATTGAGCATTGCCATAGTTTTTCGTCAGTTTTTACTTTTTAACTCCTCATCCTTTAATTTTACAGAAAAGTCGACTGAAAGGAAGCTGTAGAAAATTGTATTTCCTTCAAAAGTATATGTAGGCTTACTTTTACTAATTTATCTTCAACATTTCAAAAGTTACGATAGTTTAAATTTTCTGCTAAATTTCACGATTTTCAGGACTTTACTGTATTTTGGTTATTTTCTTTTATACTTTTAAACTAAACTTCTTTCTTTTATAAACCAATTTAAAAAACTATTATTTTGTTTTCCTGTTTTTTATTTCTTTATATTTTTTAAGTAGGCCTAAAACACAAATTTTTAATATTATTCGGCCAATCGTTGTGTTTTGTGTTGAGTGTTTACGGTCATGTTTACGGACTGATGCTACTTTGATGAAAATATACGACGGGGAAGAGAAGCTAATTAAAGTCAAAATTAAAGTTAGTGTTTACTTTGTATCATCCAGTCTACTTAGAACAATGCACAAACCATTGACACTGTTGAAGACTCGAGCTGACCAGAAGCTAGTCTTGGACATCCGATACCATCCAGTCAGTAAAGTAAAGCAGTCTAGCGGTCAACTGTCTCTTAACCAGAACTATAACGCCAAACGTAGAATATTTACGCGCGCTCTTTACCTTATTGAAACCAAGACATCCTATAGAAAAAGCTAAGAATCTGTTTCAACCGGCGCAGCGTCCGGGCCTTTCTCTGTTCACTATGCCATTAGTAAGCCGGCATCCAACACATTATGTTCAATGATTAATAATAAAGCATACCATACAGTGTGTCCGTCACAAGATGGAAGACCTTATCCTAATTATTATTATAACGTGCTACCAGTAACGTGGGCTAGTAGTAGCTTGCAACTGGTTTTCTCAGACTTTAACTGAAGGATTAGGGAATGAATTGTGTCCGAAACCTGTTTAGGGCGCGAAGGGTGTCTCCCCCAATCCCTTTGTTTTGTTTTCTTCCCTTTCTACTTTTGAAGTTAATTATTGGAAGTTTTTGTCCGTCTGCGAGACCCGGATTTGTAATTAGATATTAATAAAAACGATGACGAAATGTTCACCTGTACGGTGGGTGGACTTTACAAAACAAACGGCAAGACAATGTTACTTACGAATTTACCTAATTGGAAGTATTTTCATAACAATACTGTTAACCTATTAAAAATAAGTTCAAGAACGCAGTGTTCATTAATATTACTTAGAAAATAGTTCGTCGTACAAGCGCTATAATCTAAATTTTAAATATTTCTTTGTACTGTATATGTATATATTAAAAATTTCAAAAGTTTAAAGACAATCTAGAATAAGTCATTGTTTCTTTCACTTATTATAGTGACTAAATTGTATTTTCTAGATAGAACTACAAATGGTAAAAGAAGCTATAAATAGATACAATGCTTCATATTATTGAAAGTAAGGGAATATATTTTTAAAGCGAAAGTATACGAGGACGATATGGTTCTCGGTTAGAAATACAAAAAGAAAAACTCTAAATAAATTAGCACCACTAACGTTATTCAATGAACTAAATTTCAGGTAAACAAGTTATTTATGATATTTCTAAATGCTATTGTTTACACATTTTTATCTCGTTAAAAATACATATAATAAATTATAAGAATAATATTGATACTTTTAATTATTTAAAGTAGTAAATAATTTTTCAAGCGGGCGACTGAAATATCACCCGAAGGTAATACGATTCTCTGGTAATATAAAATAAACCCAGAAAACAATACCACACAATAATATATTGAACTAAATTTAAAACTACA
>JAGFPH010000299.1:412924-431766 GCA_018207615.1 Philaenus spumarius | reverse complement strand
GTCCTCCTTACTTTACCATCCACAAAAGACAAAATATTTCTGCCGTCTCCCTTAAGCTGGATTTACACATGTAGTACTGTGCGCATACCGTGCGCGTACTGTACCGCTACCGTGTCGTGACTGTTTCAAATAAAAAATGGTCTAACCCATTTGAATTATATAGACAGACTGTTTTCAATTTACACATGTAGGACTGTGCGCGTACCGTGCTCAGACTGTACTCCCTTCGACTGCTTCCAAAACGATTCTTCAAGGTCATGACAGATGACAGTCCGACACGGTCGGCGCACAGTACCCCACAGTCTAGACCGGTCTAGAGCGGTCTAGACCGACCGAGACTGCTGTAAACTGCCATAGACTGCCGTAGACCGTTCTAAGCAGATTAGAGATGGGGGTGGGGATATCCGGCTACCGGCTACAAATCAACATTTCATTTAATGTTTGTCCTTTCGTTGGTGAACATTACTTAATTTTAAAATTACGATTAATTTTTGAAATTTGATCAATTTGATTAGTTAAATTTTATTGGTTTAGTTTACTTTATTACTAGTGATAGTAATAGATGAGAATAGTGCAATCAAAAAGATAAGTATAGCAAATTCCATGTTTTTTACATATAAATATTAACGAATTATTTTTGTAGGTAAGGTATCTAATCATGCCTATATTTCAAAAGTAATGTTGTCTTATTGAAACAAATTGTAATTTTCTTTTCTTTTTACATTGTTACTGATAAAGTTCGAAATCATGAAAATGCAAAAACTATCCAGCTAAAACAGTGGATAAAGTTATAAATATGAAGTAAAATTTACTTTATTTTTAACATCGACCGGGTAATCTCGAAATTAACCAGCACGTTTGGATACTAGTTCCTAAAATGAATAACAATTAAGTACGAACAAAAAATTACCTAATATAATTTAATAAAAACTCAACCTAATCTTAAGTTAGAATTAGTCCATCCAAGCACAGACTATAGAATTACTCCTATAGTCTGTGATCCAAGTCAGGTTGTGTTAGTGATCGTATTGCACAAATAATATTCACTTCGAGTATCTCTCATTACACATTACCATTTGCGACGGTTAATAATGTAATTATCCAAATTAGGAGTCCACCCTCAACAAATTAGCATGTTAGCCTACATTTTATCGTAAAAAAACATCCAGCCTTCTTTCACACAGTCGGGAATCGTATAACAACTAAAATCATAATTTAAAAACGTCAAACTAGACCGATTTTGATAATTTTGGTTATTTGGAAAACGCATTTCGAGTTTTTCTAAAGAGCTAATTTTCCCACTGAAAACTTAAAACTAATTGCCCTTACGTTCTTTGATTATTATTTGTTCAATGTACTGAAAAAAGGATTCCACGGCACCACTTCTGTTCTAGTGTTTGAATCTTTAAGATATAAAAGGCTTTATAATTGACATTACGGTTAGGTCTCTAGACTATAGTGAAATGTTTTTAATCGTTTAAAAAAAAAACAAGGCTTTAATATATTGTTTTTAATAAAGCTAGTTATACAGATTCAATAGCTAAGCATAATGTGCCATTTATAGAAATCAAGTATTAAAATTCACATATTAAAAATAATAAATTTACAATATAATACACTATTGTTTTACAGATGAATGCATTTTGAAGGAAACAAAATACTATCTAATGCCCAACAATTCATTATACTGTCACAATTATTAAAATACAGTTCACACTTTATAATTTTTAATATTAAAATACGTACAAATGCAATTGTAATATTTAAATGGTTTAAAAGGACTATTTGGGCGCGGCTGCGAAGTAATGAAGGAAGGCTTGTCTGGTCAAGTCAAAAGGTTAGCTTGTTAATAGGCTTTGGAATTCAACCGATCCTTCACTCCCCTACAAGGGTGTGTTGAAACAAAATCCTCGATATGTCTAACAGAAATAAAAGTGTCGCCTTGCTGGATTTTATTTATCACGACCGATTGAGTTTGAAGTGATATTAACGCTGGAAAGGTCATGTTGTGGAAATTAAAAATAAGAATTACTTTCTGGACGGGAAATTTAACGACGTCGATTACGAGTAGAAATAAGTCAGTTTGGATTACAGTTAGTAATTTCCATCTATATAGACTGATTCTGAAATGAGCGAAAAAATTCAGGAGGTGCCCATATGAGTCAAAATAATGAAAAACCTTTAAAATACACATGTCTGGAAACGCTTCTTTCACCAGCTATCCACCATTTTGTTTTTCGAGCTAGAAAATTTTATATCTAGAACGGCTTAACTGATTGAGTTGACATTTTGCAAATTACTTATCAATGTAAAGACCTAGCTTGGAAAAATCAACTTTTTAAAACAATCCGATTCAAAATTACGTCCATTTAAAACTTTAAAATTAAAATAACTATAAACAATACATTTATATTTAAAATATCAAAGTAAATTTTCGCAACCCCTTTAATTTACTATCGAAAGGTGAACTGCATTCTTTGCAAACTAAAATCACGGAGCTGAACAGCTGACGTGAGTTCAGCGAATGTACAAAATTAAGTTTATATGATTTAGAGTTCAACCAACTACTTAGGAAATTGGTCTATTCACAAAGGCGCAGGACAGCTGCCTGCGTGAACAAAATAAATTAGATTTTTTTTGCAACCCCGCCTCCAGCCCCGGCTCGCGCGTTGCTTCGTTCCGCTCGCAGCAGAAAAACTCGCATTGCTGCCTCGGGTATTAGACTGCTTTGCTTCGCGATTTTTCATCCCACGTGGATTTTAACGAAAACTTGTATGGTATTTTATGTTTTGATCGATTTTGGGGGAACCAGACGGGCCGTAAGTTCGCGTAAAAAACAAAATGTGCAGATCATAGATAATATGTCACACATTTTTTTAAAATTGCTTCCGGTTGTTGCACTTTTTTAAGGCTAACGAACTCAACCGAAAATCAACTTCTATACCAAATTTGGACCAAATCCGACGCAAAAAGAGGCCCTTAGAGTACGAACACATATAATACATATATATAACATTTTAAATGAAACTCCAAAACATGTTTGAATACCATGATCGGTGCTCATTGACCATTTCCAACCTTACGTCTAACCATAAGAGTCACTGCATCTTATTATGCCATCTTTATTATGGCAAATAGCTAATAATGTACGTAGCATAAATTCACTTTAAAGTCGACGCAATTTTAATTAATTTTAAAATTTAGTCAAAACAAGTTTGAAAGATTTTGATTTAAACGAACTATTCATAAGATAGACTACATTTTTATTGCTAAGAAGCATTAACATTTACGAATGCATTGGATTAATTTCATATATCCTTTAGAAATACATCGGCGATATATTATATTGTATCGTATATTTGTATACCTTCCCACTTTGATTGTTTACACAGATATTGTTTGTCACAGATGTTAACACCTGCCTATATTTATAAAAATGGCGTAAATTCAGCGCAGTTAAAATTAATAACCGTTATCTGAACACATCCAAACGTTCCTACTTCCGACCCATAATCCGTTTTGTTAAAATATGATATATAAAATGTCGTTTTATGATTTCCATGGGGTAGATTAAACGAATGGGCGTGTAAAAATATTACTGGGTGTTTGTTTCGGACGATTTATTGTTTTCGGCCCCCAGTGTACGTTATTTATAGTTGTAGGTATACACTATAGACAAAAAAAAATGGAATAATAATTAATCACTGTGCTTTTAAAATAAATTATTTCCATTTGGTTAAAAGTGTTTCTTGATGGCCGTCTAAGAAATGGCAACGTATAAATGAAATGCTAAAAACGAGAAATTTGGTAATGACACTTTTTACTGTGAAAGAGGTAGTTTTTTTAAAATATGCATTATAGGTTTGTACTATTTAATGTAAGGAAGTAGCCCAGTCGGTATAGGTTACAACTACCAGTAATTTGCAATACGGCTGATATTTTTTTTGTAAGTACATTAAAGTCTATGTACATTAACATTAAAAAAAGTTTACATTATGTATTTTGCAGCAGGGGAAATCACTGAAGCTTTGGCTCATTCTAAATTGGCCGAATTTTAATATATCGAATTGAAACGTGACATAGGAGTTAAAATATATATTTTAAACATTTATGCTGAGTCTCAGCTTGTCTTATCTTGAAAATTACCCGATCTTGAGCCACTTGACTTATCAATGGGTTTCTCGATTTTAGGAATACCGGACCCACCAATTCATTTTAAACAGCTCCAGTTTAGAAAATTTTCAAAATATCAACCTGAAAGTTTTTTTTACAAGTTAAATATAGATTCAAACAAGATCAAGGAGTATAAACCTTTTTTATCATATACTTTTCAAAGCACAAGTAACTTAAAAAAGTATAATTTATACCTTTTTAGATTTTTCATCAATACGCTTGAGTTAATCGGCTGCAGATTAGTCAATTTTTTAAATATAGTTTTTAAAATAAGTATAGCAAAAAACAATTGTGTTTTTAACTTCTGTACCAATTTTTAAATCGATATGTTCAAAAATGTCGAAAATGGAGTCGTTGAATCCAAGGGTGTTATAGTTAAAACGAGATAGGTAAAACAGAAGACTATTTTCAAGAGCCTCGTTTTTAAAAATAACACGAAAAAGATCGTTCATACTTACTAAGAATATTTATATTGGTGTACTCAACTTGTAAAACAAATTTGATGTTGATATTCCAAAAATTGACGAAACTGGAATAGATTGAAATTAGTTCGTGGGTCCGGTACTCCTAAAATCGATAATCGAAATCGACTCCTAGATCGGGTCATTTTCAAGATAACAAGCTGAGACTCAGCATAAATGTTCAAAATATATATTATAACTCCTACGTCAAGTTTCAATTCGATATATTAAAATTCAGCCAATTTAGAATGAGCCAACGCTTCATATATGAATAAGATGTCCCCTTTTAGTGATTTCCCCTTCAGCAAAATACATACCTGCATTATCGAATTTTTTCCTGACAAACCATTGCTCGGACAAAATAAATACATATGACCTTTTTTGTTACAAAATACCTCCCCTACACGGTGGTATTTTTTATTTTTCTCTATCTTCATCTCAGCTCGAAATATTAAGGATAATCGAAAAAAAAATAATCGATTTTTTTTGACTTTGGGAAATCGATAGACTGGTAAACTTTTTTTAATGTTAATCTATATACTTTAATGTACTTATAAAAAAATATCAGCCGTATTGTAAATTACTGGAACTTTTGGTCTAAATTTACCCCTACCGACTGGCCTAAAGAGTGTAAGCAAAAATACAAAAATATAAAACTTAACGTTTTAGTCAGTTTGACAAATTTTTAAAGGTATGTTTAAACTGATATTCATTAAAAAGTATTAGGTGGATTTTTCATGTCTGTGTTATTTAAAAGGGTATGATGTCCTTTTAGGTAGATTTAAGATGGGAAAAAGTGTAGTTCTAGTATTAGTCACTTTAAAATTAGTTTTTTTTACATTTTGCTTTCTTATATGTTTTTGTTTTCTTTCTTACAAACATAAATCTACCTAATTATAAAAAAACCCCTCTGTTGGTAAATGTTTCAATCTTGTAATACAAGTAGTTATTTAGAAATAAAAATGTTGGTCTCAAAAAAAAAAAACACGCAAATTCAAACTTTCAGAAAACTGCGATTGAAATAACGCTTGTCTAGCACACTGCATTGACACAGATAACTGGGTAATTAAAGTCTGTTTACAACACATTGGTACATTAATTTCCTCTGTACATATATTGTTAAACAATGCAGGACGTTCATTTACCAGAAAAACTTCACTGTAAAATTTCCCGCAACAAAAAATAGGCCAAATTAAAAATGTGCATGTCCTGAAAAGAGTGCGTTTTCTAAGAAACACGCGTATTTATACGTTTTCTGGTATAAATACAGGTGAATCATGACTTACATTTTATTTTCTCACGCAGGAAGACGTGAAGAACAAAATTAGCAACAAAAATAATTTCGAACATTTAATTTTTGTCGTTTTTTACCATTTTCAGTGTTACATTTACTTTATGTAAGAGAAAAGATCGAACATACCAAAGACCATCCCCAACCACGCTAACAAATGGTACAACTAATCCCGAACATTAACCAACAACACTATACCACAACAATTAAGATCTGTTGCCAATTTAACGGTAAGGACGAGGTGAAGTCGTTTAGTGAAGAGAGCAGCATGCTGGTTATTGACTCAACGCGTTACACTTTTCATATTCCAGTTAGACATCGGTTTAGGATATTATCTTTTATCTGTGGTAAGGTTTTAAAAAATTTCGTAGAACTACTCTTTGAAAAAGAGCTCACACCCTTTCTGGAAAACTATGACTGTATCAGCTTAACATCTTAAACGCATGAACTATGTTGGATATTTTCTTTTAATTGTACAGGCAAGAAAGGACAGTTTTTTTGATAGAAATATTCTTGAAAATTAAACGTTTTTACTATTGAAAAAATATATATTTAGGCTCCCGGATACTATTTTATTAATACAGTAGTAAGATATAGTAAAAACATCGCGTGCAGATTAATTCGATGTACATGAGAATACTAATAACTTCAAAATATTAAGTTTAATGAGTTAGGATAGAACTAATGTATTATATAACTGGTTTTAAGGTTAGAAGTCGTTGAAAATTTACTTCGTTCTTCAGGAGAAACTACTAAGGCCTACAAAGTATATCTAACTGGGTGAATGCCATTAGGGATTTTCTACATGGCAAATGCACAGTCCTTACAACTCAAAGACCTGAAATAAATTTTGTAAAAAAAAGATCACACATTTTAACTATAGGCCGTCTTAAATCAACGATTTAAGCCACAAATGTTTTAAATACAGTTATTCAGACAGAACTATATTATTGTTCAATTTAAAATTCATTTAAGTTTTCATCGATAGTTGGAATATCTGTTGTAAATTAACAGAAACTAAAACTTTTATAATTCTATTAAAATATCAATAATTCAGACCAATAGCCCAAGGCAGACCATGGGCATGTACTTTCCATGCATGAGCAGCCATGACAGAACGAATCAGATAATGTATCAATGTACATTGTTATTCCTATAACAAAACAAAATTTAACCCAAAAGTTATAAACAACCTTAAATGGTTTAAGTATTACCGCTGATTGCGGTCTTAGTAAATGTATTTTCTTCTGCTATAAAAATTGGGGCTGTAACTTCGAACAATTCTTTTAGTTTGTTTATAAATAACACTGCTAATTCAATTGTAGGCCTACTATTGTTGCTTTTGTATTGTTGTAGAAACTACCATGAAATTACGTTTTTAGTTTTAGCTGATAAAGCGGATATCTTTCAAGCAACGGGGAAAATAAAAAAACCATTTGTTTGTCATTAAAAAAATAAATTTTTTGTTCCCTTTATCTTTTTTGTAAAGTTAGAGGTTTTTGAGATATTTTTCATTAAAATGTTTAAATGGCCGTCATTTTATAAATATACAAAACACCGTTCTGGTTTTTTGTACAAGGTTAAAAGATTACTTTAAAAAATATTTACCCTAAATTTGAGCTCTATATGTTTTATATTTCCAAAGAAAGTGTTTCGTAAAAAATCAAAATGGCGGATGGTTCGAAAACCAAGCATTTCTGGACCTATGCGAATAGCCCTGTATAGTGTTATGCAAACAACCTGTATGGGAAACACATGGTTGCTAAACAGAAGTTATGACGTCCACGTAAACGCGCTATTGACCTTTACTCCTGCAACGCATAAGTAAACGAACCGTAACGCCCAAAGTGCCACTGCATACACTCTATAACGTGTTGGGACGTTAGCCAAAGGTATATCTCCTACCCGAGTATAATGCAGACCACCGATTGGTCGCACCGTACCACGAGGTCAGCTGATGGAGGTGTGAACCAATCATTGACAGCATAACGCATTCCACAAATGTATTCAATGCAATTTGTCCGTGCAATGCGTTGAAGTGTGCAGGGAATATATTTGCGAAGGAAATCTATCTGCCAATTACGAACGCAAGAAGAATGGGCGCTGATCAGGAGTCGTTTTGCCTGTAAGCGTCAACTACAAGGCGTTCGGAGTTTTACTAGTCATATAAGGTGTCTTCGAAAAGCGTTATGAAACTCCAGGATATAAACATAAGCAGCTGTTAAGAATTTTATATTGGAAACTTTTTTAAATTAATATCTTAGGAAGGTATATTGCGATGGATAGAAATTTAGAGTAGTTATAAATATAACTTTCACTACCATAAATAATCTGCTCATCTATTTTAAGAATGCGAAAACTTCAAACATCAAAAACGTTTTTTAATAATTCAACTTTAAACGGTTGCCAACTTGAAGTTGATGCAATCGCTTTCATTTTGTTTCAGTAAATATACGCTACTAGCAACGAACTCGAATAACCGATGTTAACTTAAGTACGGAATGTTTTGTTTTTCCGCCTTTGGAGGCTATGGTTTTGACACTATTAATTAACACATCCCCTTCCCCCTAGTACTATGGCTGGATTACTCACAAAATATGTTTTTGCATGTAGTAAGTCATACGTGAACCAAGCTATGTTGTAGTAATATACTTCATACATAACATCATCGCTTCGCTCACCAACCTCCGCGCCGAGGCAAACGTATAAACATAATCTGATATGTTCACTGAATTGAAGAGTGATTATGACAGAGGCACTTGGATCGTGGTGGGGGTGCAGTATCCTAGATCATGACGCCTACGCAGTAGGGCCAGCTTTTTTGTGCGAATGACAGGCTTTTTATATAATAGAGCGATATAAACGTAGCCTAAAAATGCTGTTGGTTGTTCAAAAAAACAAACGTCTCTAAATTTGCCAAGTAGGTTGCTATGGTAATAAGTGTAAATACTTTCAAGAAATGTGTGTTGGTTCAGTACAGGCCTCACCTAAAATTGAATCATAACTAAGTCGTTGAATGCCTGGCGTGTACGAAATAACCAGAACTTGCTTCGGATTATGGACTGTTTCGTTTCGCTCGAAGCGGACAAACTCGCACCCCGGCCGTCGGCCTACGCGATAAAATCTCCCACGTGGATATGAATTGGGTACTATTATGGTATTTTACGTTTTGATCGATTTTGGGGGAACAAAAGTTTGTGAAAAAAAATTGGACGAATAATCTCTTATAGCCTATTTATTTTTTTATATAAAAACCAAAAAGTCTTATTCTGGTAAGAAATTCACAAACAACGGTTACTTTCTGTCAAAAAAAAGTGCTTCCGGTTGTTGGATTTTTTTGGACATGATTATGGTACCCGGTTCAGAAGCTAACTTACGACTAGGACGACACAGACTCAGTAAGCATAAAAAGCTACCATCACAAGCTGGTGTGCCACTAATATACTACCAGAAAGCTTAAAAATTTTCAAAACTATAAGACATTTAAAAAAAGCTTTAGACGACTTTTGTTATCTGGATCTTTTTACTCGGTGGAGGAATTTATCTGCCGAGAGTACTCCTGAGTTATCCCTGAGGTTGGGTTTAAGTTGGACTTAAGTACGAGTAAATTGATTGTAAAAATTGTATTTGTTTGTAGTAGTTATTTGTAATACTTTTTGATTTTCTATCTGTTGTGTTAAATGTCCTTAAATTAATCATTCTTATTAATTTTAACGGTCTTGTGCTTTAAAAAAAATTGTAGTTGTTGAATCTTAATACTTTTAATGTTTTGAGATCATATGTAGCCTATTGGATTGCTTTATTTATACCTTGTATGGCTCAACAACGATTTTTTTTCATACAACATGTTTCACCGTTTTACTGACGGCATCTTTAGGCTGACATTTAACATAAAACACTATAGGTACTACAACACACATTCGACATAAAAATAGTTAAAATGTTATTATTTTTGTACATTTGAATACGTCTTACATTAAAATGAAAATTGTCTTTAAGTAGACACATGTGTGAGCTAGTTATACTACTTTACTGGATTGCAATCTTATCTAGACCGAACACCTGATCAATAACATCCATTCTTTCAAAAACATAGAATACCACATGGAAATACTATATAAAACACAGAAGAGCAGAATTATGGATGTATAGAGGAGTTTGAGATTTATAAAAACACGAATAACAGCCAAAATAATACATTAAACCACAAACCCAAATTTAATTCAAATTGTATATATGATTTATTAAATCAGGTATCTCAAGCTGCAACAACATGCAGATACTAGTACATGAACAAATCTTTATAAAATCCTTTAATGTAGCCTAAGACGTGTACAAATGTACAAAGATAATAACATTTTAACACTTTGTATGTCGAATATGTGTTGTTATTGTCTAGTGTTTATGTTAAATGTCAGCCTGAAGATGCCGTCAGTGAAACATGTTGCATTAAAAAATAAACAAGGATTGTTGAAACACACAGGATATTTATAATCATTTATTATTAGTTTCCTTAATTACGACGTGTATTAGTGTTCTGTTCTGAAGACAAATAAAATACAAATCGGTAAGAATTTAAGTTCAGTTTTTAATATGTCTAGAAGTATTGCATAATATGAGTTGGCCTATTTATAAAAGACTTGTTTAGGTTGGGTTCAAACAAATGCTACAGGCAACAATAACAATAGACTGAACAAGTTAACAATAACACGAGGTGTTGAGAGGGCCGAGTCACTGGAAGTTATCAGTCCCAATCACAAGGTGGATAAATATGTTTTTTGAGAGGATGAAGCTATTGTAGGAGGAAAATTGTAGGCCTACTCCTTGTATACACGAATTCGTTTATTTTGAAAAATATCAAATATTATTAAAACAGTTGATCTTCGGTTGTTTTAACCTCCGAAGCAAAAAAAAGGCGTGTTATAAGCTCAACATGTGTATCTGTATGTGGCATCGTAGTTCGCAAACAAATGAACAGATTTTTATTTTGTTTTTTATTTAAAAGGTGACTTGATGAAAAGTATTCTTAGCTATAATTCATGAAAGTAAATTAGTTAAGAATTATTCCAGTCTTAGTTATAATTCAGCCGTTTGGGGGTATTTTAATTTTTTAAGTTATCATGTGATCGTGGGGTATTGAACAGTCTGTGAACCGTACTGTTGTATGCCGCCATTTTGTGTTGTTGAGGTTGTTAGAAGTTGGATGGTCTGATCCGTTATGGTGGGATCCCTGTAAATGTTGTACTCCAGTTTTACATTACTTATAATATTTAATAACAAACGTTTGAATTATAATTTAGTAAGCCTTTTCAACCCCCGACGCAAACAGAGGGGGTAAAACGTGCGTATCTGTGCGTCTGTGGCATCGTAGCTAACAAACGGATGAACCGATTTAGATTTTTTGATTTTTTTGTTTGAAAAGTGACTAAATCAAGAGTGTTATTAGCTATAATTCATGAAAATCTGTTCAGCCGTTTGGGGGTTTTCAAAATGTATTACTTAACTCGTACGTTATTTTTCGCTTAAACAGATTTCCGTTGTACTAGTTCTTTCCTTTTTGTGTTTTTTATATAATCGCCAACTTTGGTTTTTCTATATAGATAAATTGTTCATCAAACCAATTTTAATTCTTAAATACAAAAAAACAGAGTTATTTTAAATATGTATTACAGTATTTGTTTTTATTACAGAATACTTACCCACCATATTTTCTAACAAAATAATTCATATCTAGAGAACGGTTTGAAAGATTGAATATGATCTATTTAAGAAAAATAAACGATTATATACGACCATGAGTTTCAAAATGGCGGTTGTGTGAAAATTTCAAACCTAATTACCCTAAAACCGTACATTGTAACAAAAAATGTCGTTTCGTATTTTTTTTGTAACCCTTTTAATTCCTTGACGGATGGTGTAACTGTCAAAACAATCGGATGGAAATAATAGTTAAGTTAAATATAATAACCGCATATGTCCTATACAATATTGTTGTGTTTACCGTGTTGGTATATGAAACCAAGTATTAAGTAACATAATTTAACTATCCGATTGTTTTGACAGTTACCCCATCCGACAGGGAATTAAGTGCTACAAACAAGGTATCTTGAAGTTTTTTTGTTAAAACTTACGTGGTTTTTGGGTTATACCATTCGATAGGAAATTGAACATGCTTAAAAAATATATTTTTGAATTTTTTAGTACAAATTTACCGTTTTTACTTTCTCACTATACTAAGTATAGAGAAAGTAGGCCTATAGTGATCGCAAAAAAAAAATCGATGTTGAGATTTTTGTGGAAATATCCGTTTTGGGACCCCCTGAGTCCAAAAAAGTGGTTTTTACAAAATGTCTGTCTGTCTGTATGTCTGTATGTATACAAAGCTAGAGAGAAACTATTCGATCGATTTCAACCAAATTTGCACCAGACATGTCCAGTACGCCTGTATAGATGCACGAAAAAGGGTTTTGAACAATTTTGAAAAAACAAACCCCTTTTTAGCAAAAAAAAACCCAAAAATCAGTTATTATTTTTTTATAAAAAAACGGCTCTAACTATTTTGATCAAATGTGGCTTATTTGTAGCCATTAATGTGCTCTACCATATGCAAAAACCTGCATCTTTCTAAAAATTCTCGTTTAGCTAATAATAATAATAATAATAATAACTGATTTTTGGGGTTTTTTGGCCATAAAGGGGGTTGTTTCTCAAAAATTTTCAAAACCTTTTTACGTGCATCTATAAAGACCTAATTGACGTGTTTGGTGCAAATTTGTTCGAAATAGATCGAATAGTTTTCTCTCTAGATAATAATAATAATATTTAATATTTAATCTCCAACTTTAATAAAGAAACTCTCCTACCCCACCCTACAAGTCACAGTGAATCTGTTTAGTAATTTAAATGTGTTTGTGAGAAAGTATACAGTTAATTTTTTTAGTTATTTTATCAACAAATTTTAAATGGTTTATGCTGGTTAAAGCGAATTTCCATTGCAGTGACTCTTATGGTGAGATCTAAGGTCGGGAATGGTCAATGGACACCGATCATGGTCCCCAGAACACGTTTTTGGGTGTCGTTAAAAATTGTAGGCCTATATATAGAAGTATATACTACATGTATTTATATGTTTGCACTCTAACGGCAACATTTTACGCCCACATTAGGTGCACACGTTGATTTTCCCAACCAAATCGCAAAGAAGAGTTCGTTAGCCAAAAATCCAACAACCGAAAACACTTTTTTTTTACACAAAATACAATTTTTTTTACAATTTTTTGGTTTTTATCAAAACAAATAAATACAGGAGATTATTGTGCACATTTTGGTTTTTACACGACTTTATAGCTCGTTTTGGTTCCCCCCAAAAATAGTAAAATACTTTAAAAGTACCCTTTTCAAATCTACGTGGAGCATTTTACCGTGGAGCAAGTTTATCCGCTTCGAGCGAAGCGAAGCAGCTCATAATCCGAGGCAAATTCTACTTATATATTACGTACATGCAGGCATTCAGCGCCTTCGTGAGTAAACCCGAACCAACACACATTTCGTCAAAGCATTTATATTTACTACTATAGCAACCTATCGGGTAAATTTAGAATCGGTTATTTTTTTAAGAACTAACAGCATTTTCAAGTTAGGTTTATATCCCTCTATTATATAAAAATCCTGTCATTCGCACAAAAGAACCTGGTTCTACTGCGTTTGCGACAGAATCTAGGATCTGTGTTGCACCCGCAGCACTCATTTCCGTGAAAGTATCAGATTTAGAATACTTTAATCTATTTCCATTTGCTTCGCCGCGAGCCTCCGCGGGGATTGGTGAGCGAAGCGAGCAGGAGCGGACTACATGGGTGGAGCTTCTCATCCGAAGCCGGGGTGCAAACTCGCGAAACGAAGAAGTATATAATCCGAGGCCGCAAGGACGAAGAATCGCGTGACTCGGGGCTGGAGGCTGAGGTGCAAACAAGTTATACTATTAGATTTCGTACACACTGGCAGCTATTCAGTTGGTCGACGCTGTAAAACATTTAAACTTAATTTTGGAAATTCACTTATCTCACGCCAGCGGTGGTGCAGCTACGTGGTCGAATTATTTTACATTTACAACCTCTTGGCGTAATTAAAGACCGTGTCAAGTTTGAAATAAATCGGTTATACCGTTCAAGCGATACGAATTATTTTGTAAAAAAAGAAAGGCGGCTAGACGGAAAACGGAGCATTATAGAACCTATGAGTATTAGGACATTTTTCTGTAATTGATGTAACTCGAAGGCGAGTTAGTCACATTTTTGAACTACTACGAAATGTTTTCCAATATTACTAATTTAATTGCCCTTTTTAAGAGTTTTGTTGACACAATATAAGTAACAACTGTGCTAGCGGAGCAACACCGTGTAAACTCTTAATTTAAAACGATTATCTTTTAAAATCAAATGTTTTTTATCACAATTCTTACAAGTATCGTTTTGATTACAGCTGTTTTAATTTTAATAATAATCTTCGAGATTATGTTCCTACCATTCCTCCATACAAATATGCAGACACGTGTTGTATTATATCCATAAACATTGATTAGAATTTATGTTCGCACTTCGAGTACCCACCACTCGCCTGCTTAAAACAAACTATTCACAAACTTTAAATGCGTTTGTGCACAAGTCTATGCTTCAAAATCACTATACATCTATATAGGCCTATAACTATTTCTGGATTATATTTGGAGAGGTTTTGAAGGTGAAATCGCTTCTAAACGCGTCTACATACACAATGCCAGCCATAGTGGGAAGGTTTGATAAAAAATATTGCATTGAAAATATAGTCGATTAAAAATTAAAAACAAGGTAGACCTGACGTGTCTGTGAATTATTTATTGAAATTGGTTAATTTTGTTAAGGTGAAAAAAGAAAACGAGTATCAATTTTACTATACAACCTACTTATTTAAATAAACTTTACATTACCTAATATGTTATTAGGGTTACGATAAACTGTGGGCTAATATTGTTTATATTATATAAAATTATCATATTTTCCCTCATAGAATCAAACGCAGATTTCCACAAATGTCGCAAAGGAAAATCCTGTTGGGAAAACAACAAACTGAACACCACGCATTACAAAATTCCAAGAAAATAGTAATTTATTTAATCTAAGTATTAAATATTAAGAACAATATTTCCTGGAAATTGAAATACAAGCCTTCAAACAAATAACTGTTTTAATTCTTGTTAAAGAGTTTTATTAAATAAACCCTTTATGCAGTTCACGTAGAATTATTTTAGTTTCAACTAAACAAATCCGCAATAATATATTCTGAATTAAATTTTTGCCAGTTTTGTATCACCCAAAAATGTATTATTCTCGTTCTATATTTTTGTCAAAATAAAGGAATTCTTTAAACTATACAGTTATTCTCGCCTTTGTACTTTTCGAATAAAGATTTAAAAACAAACAAATTTGTAATGGAAATGTAATTTTTACACCGAAAAATTATTTGGGTTACTATCTCCTACCACGCTTAAATTTAAGTAACACTTAACATAATCAATATATATATAACAAAATGTAAGCACGATTTATCCGTCCGGGCCGCAATAAATCCGTAACACGCCCCTTCAGTGTAAACCAACATCTTCTTCAAGGATGGGGATCGGGCTACCACCATGTATGGGTTTAGCAATTGGGAATGTTCCTGAATGTTTTAGAAAAATCTAGAATGTTCGAAAATATTGTTAGACTTTCTGTTCCGGAATGTTACACCGGAAACGAGCTATGAAGCAAGATACCTAAAACTTGGCACATATTACTCTTGTTACATATACTCGGGAAAACCTTTTCATTTAGATTTCTAAGGTGTAAAATATTGTTCGTATTGTTCTAGCCAGAATATTCTAGAAGCTTCCAGAACACTTCCAGAACATTCTAGAATATTCTAGAAGCTTACAGAATACTTCCAGAATGTTCTAGAACATTATAGAAGCTTCCAGAACACTTCCAGAATGTTCTAGAATCTTCTAGAAGGTTCGAGTATTTTCTAGAACGCTCCAGGCGGTCCTGGACCATCGAAGAGACTTCCTGTTCCAGAACAGGAATGATGTTGAAACAGGAAACGGAATATGAAGCTAGCGACCTAAAACTTGGCGCATATAACTAGTTATATATAGGAGTGATTACATTTATAGCATTTCGATTGTTTGCGTTTAAGGTGTACCAATGCAAATATTGTTCTTAGAAAATATTTTAGGTAAAATACACTCATAGACTTCAAATGCACCACAAACAAACTGGCGAAACCCGTGTGTTTACGCTTACTTGCTCATAGCTAATCATGTATGTAAGTCTAAATGAAAACACAGGATGATTTTGGACGAAACTCACTTTTTTGAGCCAGTTAACTCTCAATATTTACCTGATATTTCAGTGAGCGAAGCTACGAACAACCCTTCTAGTAATAAATAGTTTTTTTCCCCTAAAATGTCACCGAAACATTTTTCAACCGACGTATAGCGCTCAGTCGTTTCAAATTAATTCACATTTCGTACTTACGCGAATATATATTTCCATTACGCCACAATAAAGCAGAGAGCTTACTGCTGTTTTCTCATTTTATAATATACATTTATTTTAATTTTCTTTGCAATGTTTTTTATTTTTGTTTTTACAACGAAGTAAAAGAATTACGAAGAATATGAAAGCACTCTCACAAATTTATATAATTTATATTAAGAATACAGACGTCCCGGGAAATGGAAGGAAATTGTTTTTCCCTCAAGGTTTCAGCCAATTAAAACCACGTGATGAATTATTTATACATGACGTAATGAGAAATAACTTTAACAAATCAGGGTTTGGCTAGTGTTTTCCAAGTGGTGAATTTAGTCAAAGGTACTCGATTCGCTCACCAACCCCGGGCGAGACCCATGTTGAAACCAATGTAAACAGATTACTGCATACTCTGACATTTTAACGGAAAAGGCGATCGAGCGGTGACCGTCGTATTAAATATTTTCTTCAGGATAATTCAGATTGAGCAATGCCACGACACTTCAAATGATCAAACGTTCTTCATAAGTGTGAAAATATAAAGGTACGTCCATATTCGTAAAAGAAACACTATAGTTTTTTTTCCTAAATTTAATGAAACACAAGGTAAACGTTTCTGAATAACACAGTTCTTTAATAACACAGACGCGTATGCGAGATCACCTGTAGTCAGTAGGCCTAATTGATTCCAACCCATTGGTCGCCATGTATATAGCTTATCTGAAAGAATGGCCGTGTATTTGCTTAAAATATGCCTGTATAAGGTCGGGGCAGTGCGCGGTGCTGCGAGACTAATCCGAAATTATTTTAATTATTAACATTAAGATAAACTCGGCTGATACTTTCTTAGATAATTGCACAGCTGCGTACGTTCGGTCGTTTTACAACTGTTTTACGTCCACAATTACCTTCATATTGAAATCCAAATTTGGAGAATCGCACGGTATAATTAGGTTGCTTGTTATTTTTTTTGCAATTCAAAATGCACCATTACCTTTCTTTTAAGGCGAAACTGTAACGCTTTCGATAATTCTGTCGTAAATTGGAATCGATTGTTTTATGTAAATGGTCGATGGACTAAAATGATACAAAAATGTGATGATTGTTTACATTGTTTTTTCCAGCGACTTTGTTCACTTGGCTTAAAATAGTTACACTTATATATTTGCAGGCTATAGATAAGATATTTACTAAAAAAATAAAACGATTACTGGTTTCACCAAAATATCTCTTTTTCAATGTAGATAACCTATCAACAAATATAGATTTCTTCCTGAATATGCCCTAAAATATCCATAAAATGGATATGCTCACCTTAAAATGTCTAAATAATTATTTAGATTTAATGTCAACAATGTTTTTTCTTAACTATCATTTTCCTGTGTTCGTGTCAATAAGAGTTATTTAATTGTTCACCTACTTAAAAAGAAATTTGTTCGGTGTTCCAATAATGTATTATTGTCTCTACGTGCAATCTGTCATTTATCTACTTTAATAATATTTTATTATTTTAAATGATCCATTTGCCATTTCAAATTAAATCCGATAACTGTGTGCCTAATAAACCTATCGATCTTGATAAAAAATATGTTTGTTGATATCTTTAATAATAGTTCCGTTATTTCCAATAATTATAAACAACATCTAAAAGCAAAAATATTCAATTATCTTTCAAAATATTTTTGAAAATTGTTAGGACTTGTGTGAAACAGCAATGTGCACAGATGTAAGTGAAATATGTTACTGTTAGGTAATAAATTGAAAAGAAAAAAAACAGGATGCTGACCGCAAGAAGGACTAATCACACTTATTAGCTCTATCTCAAGTGAATGTGGTCTCGGGTCAGTTTGCAGTTTGTATGTGTTTTTTAACTTTAGCCACTTTAGATTCATAACAAAGAATTCTTTGTGGTCTGAGACATTAAAATCAGCAGATACTTTGAACCTAACACATTTTAAATGAAGAAGTCTAGTTTGCATTGAACGACTAAATATTTCCTTAAAGTAGACGAAAGACGATTATATATCTGTGATAGTTTACTTAAGTGTATCATATAACACTTCAAGTAGACACACATTAATTATTACTTTAAGCGAGTGAACAAACTTTTCTTTTCTAAATAGATATGAATATAAGGGAATGAATAAATAATGTTTCATATAAAGTAGACGAAAGACGATTATATATCTGTGATAGTTTACTTAAGTGTATAAGATAGGCCTACCATATAACACTTCAAGTAGGCACACATTAATTATTACTTTAAGCGAGTGAACAAACTTTTTTCTTTTCTAAATAGATATGAATATAAGGGAATGAATAAATAATGTTTCATATAAAGTAGGCGAACGTAAACTAATGTTACTTAATCTA
>JAGFPH010000299.1:392877-406286 GCA_018207615.1 Philaenus spumarius | reverse complement strand
GTACTAAACAGAAAATGGCGGATACCTTGAAACAAACGTTTCAACATCTTTCATTATTTTAAAGAAATTAATACAGCGGTTGATTAATTTCTACTGTCTCTACAATTAGTCGTCAGAATCTGAATACAGAACACCAGTATGCCAGAAATGTACCTTAAAAATTTCTTTCCAAAGTTCAATATTGCAAATAAGATGCAATACTTACTCCAGTACTTTCGTTTGCCTATTTTGTTTAAATTAACCATATTATATATCCCTTCAGATAAGAAAATCGTGCATTCATAAGAGATACATATGGGCGGATTGGAAAACGATAATTTAGACAGTGTTCACATAAAATTACCGTTTGCGAATTTGCATTCACTGACAAGTAACTGCTACTGGATTTAACAAGTCCGAGATACCGATAGCATAGATAATATTCTAGAAGTTTACACTAAGAGTAAACGCCAAAAGTGCATTCATAGAAATCAAGTTAAAAAATCGGAAAATGTAAACATGTCTTTAATTTTCTGTTTTCCTTATATTTGTTAGATGTTTGCAGTTACAAACTGGATTCAGAGTGTCAACCGACTGTCTCGTATAGCGAGCAAAAATCTGTTTTAACTCTTGGATGAAATTACGCTACATCGAACCAAAAGAACGTAAGGATATTATTTTAAATCCCAGTGCTCCAAGGAAATGTCAAATGAAAACATAATTCCATCACGCAGCTGAAACGCTGAAGTCAGAATTTGCAAAATTATGTTTACATGTTTTAGGTTTTCAACCAACAATTATGGAAATTGGTCTACGCACGAAGGCGCTGAATAGCTGTCTGCACCTGAATTTGTTTGCACCTAGGTCTCCAGCCAAGGCTCACGCGCTGCTTCGTTCCACTCGCAGCGTAAAAACTCGGCCGTCATCCTCGGATCGGAAGATACTCGTGGATTTAAACTGGGTACTTTAATGGTATTTTACGTTATGATCGATTTTGGAGGTACCAAACGAGCTATAAGGTCGTGTAAAAACCAAATGTGCAGAGTAATATCCTACATTTATTTCTTTAGATAAAATTTAAAAAAATTCATACATAGTACGAAAAATCTAAAAAAACAGTTACTTCCGATCAAAAAACGTACTTCCGTTTGTTGGAATTTTTTGGCTAACGATCAAGTCCGAGCGACTTAGACAACCGACGTGTGTACCAAATTTGAACCAAATCAGACTTAAAATGAGGCTGTTTGAGTGCGAACACACACAACGTGTTTGACGTGTTCTGAGGTGCTCAAAATGGATGCTTATTTACTACTCTCAACCTTAGGTCTCACCATAAGGAAGGATCACTGCATAGCTCATCTTTCCTACGCACGCTAATAAGTCAAGTGTTACATTATTTAAAGTAAACATTTTGAGAAAGTATTGTCTTATTTTGTCCCGTTTGTACTTAAACGTAGCAAATTTTGGTTATTGTATTTTCATTTAATATAGCTGTACGATTGTGCTCTCAGAGCTCAACTCTTTACCTAACGTTGCTGATGATGTAACCTTCCAAACAATTTCCAACTTGAACGCTTTCTAGTTTACCGAATATTAAGCAAATTTTTAAATTTGGTCCAAACGAACAATGGAAATTTAAATTAATGGTATAAATTAATGGAACAGCGCTTAAAGCTAAAATATCAAAACTAATTGAAAATGGCGGTTGAAAAACTTATTTTTTACGTTTTTAATAGCTTTTTAAATAAATAAAGGCACTGAGAAAATAAATAAATATATATTAATTATTTGTATTCTTGAAAATACAAAAAATATATCATTAGAAAATAAATGACATGGAAAAAACAAAATAAATAAAGGGTACTGAGAAAATAAATAAATATGCATTGATTATTTGTATTCTTGAAAACTCAAAAAATATAATCATTAAAAAATAAATGACATGGAAAAAACACATCTAAAAACAAACCGTCAATCAACAAGTAGAGTTTAGTTTCGCTGCATTTGTGTATACATACAGTACTTAATAGTATTTTGTGTGGTATAAATTGTAAATAAAACAAAAGTAATCTTGTTTATTATATTGAGATATATTTATATTTTTTGAGTGAAGCCATTATAAGGGGGATCTTAAAGAAGAATGAAGTTTAGAGAATTAGGCAATTTTTATAATTGTTTTTAAACGGAAATTCAAATCAATATCACATGCTAGAAGGCCATTTTTTTGCAATATCTACGAAATTACAGTATTTAATAAATTTGTTTGGTACAGTTCCGTAGTACCAACTTTAAAATAATAAAAAATAGTTAAGTTACTAAATTAAATAACAGATTAGCTTTAAATATTTCAAAATCAATTACGGAATTTGGATTTGGAAAAACAAACCAACTGATCAAGTGCAATAAGGGTAGGAAAATATACTATTTATACCGACTCAAGTTTTGAAGTAGTAAAAATTCAATATTTGTATAGCGCAGTCATTTTCGTAATAGAATGGATTATGCTTACAAGGTCTGCTTTTACTATAAATTGTAATGAAAATAATTAACCATACAAATTTAATTTACTAATAATGGTTCAGATATTTTCTAATAACGGGAAATAATATAATCGGCGCATTGTTCAAATGATATTTCGTTCATACAAGATTTTCTAAAACAAAGTTGTTTGTTTATTTTCATATTTTATGTTAAATTTAGACGGTTTAGTTGTGATTTTATTTATTTTTAAAATTTAAATATAAGGAAATGACAAAAGTTAGCGATGGTCAAGTTAAAAGATTGCCAAATGTGGTTGCATTTATTCAGCATTTACAATTCTGGCATAAATTTTATTACATGGATGATCGATAAGCGTACTCTGTATTACTTCTCATAATATCATTGTCAAGATAAAGTTAACATATTTGTTCAAACTATTTAAAAACCTTTCATTTTGGTCCAGTCCTAACTTTAAAATTGGTGACTAAGCTTTTATTTCCTAAAATCACACAAACGCTAAAACAATTTATTTTACTCGTAGATGTTAAAAACTCATCTGCCGTACGCTATTATGTTTCTTGTTCTACAGTAAAGAACTTTATGAACGTCTTTTTCTTAAGTTCTGCTAGTCTGAATTTAATAAATTTGGGATCGTTCGGATTCTGTTTTGAGAACACTAAAAAGTAAACAAAGATCCGTCTTTTAGAGATGACATTTTTGAAAAGTGGCTAACATTTGAAGGGAGAGATCATAGGTTTTCTATAGTTTTCAATAAGAAAACGTTTAGCGAATTATTTTTTAATATATTTAAGAAGTAATTTTAATGGATTCCAAGATTGTTAAAAACTATATGGGAGAACTCAGAAAAAAGTATAGAATCCTTATATATAATTCCGTAAGCAAAATTTTAGATTCAAAATTGTGGGAATTTGGTAAATCGGAGGATGATGGGAGAGGTGTCAAATTAAAGGTATCGATTCAAGGTACGAGGGAAAAATATAAGTTTTTTCTAAAATTAAAAACTAAGGGGTTTTTGAGATCCCCGAAAAACGAAAAATCTCCATAAGAAATACATGAGAATTTAAAAGCATACAACAGCTGTTCTGCAGTTTACATTCAAAACATTTTGTATGAAATAAATAAATTAAAAACATAAAACAGCTGTTCTGTAAAATAATATGACAGTTAAAGTAAATTATATTTTTAAATAAAATCTGCTACTTATAAACCTATAAAAGGTACATGATGACACACACATAGAGAAACCTTATAAGTGTGATTTTTGGAAGGTTGTATGGCTGTTCTATTAACTCTTCATACATTTACCTACTAATATCATAAACAAATGAAGTTTGTTTGTTTGCATGTAGGGGGTAATCTCTGGCACTACTGAACCGATTAAAAAAAAATAGTTTTACTGATAAGAAGCTACACTTTACCTGAGCTATAATTCATTTCGATAAAAACATTTTTTTATTTCAATATTTGTAAATTTAGTCGGAAAAAAATCTTAGGTTAGGCCTAGAATGATAAACCAACACATGTATTTACGTTTATTACCATAACAATAAATTGAATAAAAGAACAGATAATATATAGCTGTTTGTTCCAATATTTCCATTAACAGCTGATTATAAAATTTGAAGCAATTATTTTTGTATTTCTAGATTTTAGGTTAGGGTTTTAAAGTGTAGACCTGAGCCTTGCTGGTTCTTTTAACCATTATTATAACTGATGTTATGAAATATAAGAAATAATTTAATTTGAACATTTATCATTGTTTATTATCTTAATTTTGAGATTATTATTATCAATCATATAACTTTATTATAAATAAAACATAACATTTGTTTTTAGAAGGTTCCATTGGGGGTTGGCGTACGGAGCACGCAGGGGTCTCCCCTAGTATAAAAAAAAATTACAATGGTGATTTTCTACCGTAAATTAACTGATACAAATTACAGTTATTATACACACAGAAGGATATTTTATGAGCGGTTTTTAATAATTTCACTATTTCAACATACATTAAATAATAATATCTATCCACCTACTTTAATGATACAGGCAATATTAATGAATATTTTAAACCTGTACGGTTGGTTAGAACGATATAATAATTGTTTATATCGTAAAATATATTGCGGGAAAAAATAAACGCAAATTAATTAATATTATATTCATCTCATTAATGTAAACGAATATTGATATTACAGATTTAAAAATATATTTACACAGGAAGTAAAGGCGTTTAGTAAAAGGAACCGGGTCCGACTAAATCGAGTTATGAAAGGACCTACAGGAAATATCAATGAAAGTAGTACCGTAGTAAGGTGCGATAAAAGCACGGGAATGCCAAGACAACGTGGTCAACTAAAGTGTCATCCCTCCGTAACGCCCTCGCCCCCGCTCCGCGCCCCGCCGAACCGCGCACACGTGATTTCTTTCATAAACCCGATGCGATCTTGGCTCCTAGTCTGCCTTAAGATAACACATCTGTCTTTTTGGTTAATTTGTAAATATGTCAAATAAATAGGGGGAGAGGCGGAATTTTGCTACAAAACTTTGCGTTACTTTTTATATGCATTTCATTATTTTAGAATAAATGTTCTCTTAATTTAAAAAATATAAGCAAACAAGGGAAAACAAAAATATGAAACGAATTTATAATATAGTTATCTATGTGTAAAATTAGCCGGCATAATTAAAAAACTAAAATTTGCAGTTTTTTTAATAACTGTTAAAAAAAAACAAATATAATTAAAAACTCGAAAAGTTAAAACAAAGATGAACAAATTGGTTTTTTTAATCATTTTAACTGAAGTTAATTATTGAAATTTACTTAAAATTTCTGTCTAAACAATATTTTCACTTAAAATTAAAAAATTACTTCTATGTTTTCGTTTAAAAATTTTTATTTACTAAATGCTGTTCTTAAAGTTTAGTGTTTTTAGTAACTTAAACTTATTTATTTTTATAAACAAATTATTAGCTAATATTTTAAATATTGTCAAAAGTTTAAAACCACCCACGCCGAACTTTAGGCGGAAAGGGGGCCTATTAAGACATTATTGATTACGGTATATCACAAGAAGAAAATTAAATTAGTAATGTTTTAAAACTGTTTTAAGTGTACGTACTGCTTTATGAAATATTTATGTACGTTTCTATTTAACTAATTTTAAGTTTGTAAATTTATTTCCAACTGTTAGTTGAATATAAAAGGTTAGAAGTTTCTTTAGAACAAACATTTGAAGGTTATGAACACATTTAAACATGGTCGGTCACTACACTCAACACTTGATGAACTAACAAACAAAGTAAACAACATTAAACACATGCACTGTCACTGAGAGGTCACTTACACTGCGGACTTAAATAATAATAAGGATTTAAGTACTCACCCTTTCCTCCTCGCGTATCATCTCCGCAATTCCAGGTTTGATTTCCATATCATCGGAAGCCGTCGGAGGCGGAGGCGGTGGTGGCGGAGGCGGACACGGAAGCGGCAGCATGGAGTTGGACGTCGGTATCGGAGTCGGTACAACGGAAGGCGGCGGTAGAGAAGAACTGTTCGGGGAAGTGGTCACCAACTCCAAGGCTTCGGATGCGTCCTCGGAAGGACTCGGAGGTTCCAGGGAGGTGCGGCGACGTTTCTTCGCGGGACGTTGGGGCGACATGGACACGGCCTCTTCCAGACCGGCTTTCGCTTCCAGATCGTGTTCGCTGTTGACGTCAGCCAATCCTCGGATCTTGAGGGATTCCGCCACTTTCAACAGAGGACCGATCTGCTCCTGCGATACATTGATCTCACCTTTGTACATGAACTCCACCACGGCTTTCATCTCCGGCCATTTGATGTCCTTCAAAATGACTATAGGATGTTGGCAAGGGTTGTCGAAGAAAAGCGCTTGGAAGTACGGACTGCAAGCCGAGAGGACCATCTTGTGCGCTTTGACGGAATGTCCGTCGCACGCTAAAGTAACGTCCACGAAAGACTCGCTCTGGAGCAGCTGATCGAAGACGTTGGTCAGATTGGATTGGTAATTATTCCATCGTAGACAGAACTGCTGCGGAGAGCCGGCACCTCCCCCGGTCCCGTAGTGATGCATCATCGAAGGCCTGAAACACGTTCAAAACTTCGTCAGTTAACGCGTATACACGGGACACAACTTCGCGGTACGGAGTCTACGTCTCGAATGGTGCCGCGCTGCGTTCCCTCTAACACGAGGATATCCCCTCCACGAGCCGGCGAAAAGGTCGACTTTCCTATGCTCGCTAACCTTTTCCCCCACCCTACCAGACCCCCTCCATCGTTTATTTATATAAAATGTACATGTAATATGGGGGTGTGAAATGAGAGGATGTCTTGTATACATAATGTATGGCGGCCGGAGCGACTATTGATTTATTGATGAGACCCTTGCCTTCTTCAAAACTTGTTTATTTAGACAATTTATTTAGGCAAGGCGACAATCACAGTTTAGCCAACATGACGGACCCGACAAACAGACGAGTTTATCGCACAACTATCAAGTCATTTACATAAACACAATATTTCAAACTTTTAAATATTTGAAATGATACTTTTCTTATCGGAACGATGCCGTTACAAAATAAATACGATTTATGAACAAGTTATTGATATATTTTTAACTAATAAATAAAAATACGCTTGAACTTTTTCTTTATTAGTTTCTTTTTAAAATTATTCATTTAAAATGATTCTTAGATATTAAAATAAAATAAACAACAATGTACATAACGTTGAAATAATGTTAAATGGTCGTATAATATTTCTTTAACCCAATAACAGTATCAACTCCTATAAAAGTATACGTCCGTACGTACATGAGTAACAATATAATATAACAGCCGATTTCATCCTTCATCTGTAATAATACTTAAACAAAACCTAGCCTAGATTTTACTTTCTGGTTATGCTTACAACTTCATTCTATAATAGAATGTCTTGTTAAATTGATTGTATTTTTTAAATATGAGTTATAGAACTAATGTAGGCTATACTACGTTATACGATTTGCTTTGAGGTTATAAAATGAATACAAATACAACCTTTTACCAACAATATATTCATTTATACAAATTTAAAAGAGAAATTTAACTTCGGAAACATTCGTACATCTATGTATAACATATAAGGATATTGGATGATTCATTTCTTCATTCAATATTAATAACTTCTAAATCATTTGATGTATCAATATGCAATGAAAAACAATTAAAAGATAATATTTTGTCTCTTTATTTTGGTATATAATAATGTATATAAATACAAAATTTTAACAAATAGGCCTATAGTTTTATGAAAACATTTCTAAATAATCCTTAGTTGTAGGACTACACATTTACCGAGTTAAAAATCCCCTCAGCATAGGTACAGGTAGGTCTAGAAAAAGTTTGTTGTGCTTAAATTGTATTTTTTAAATTATATATTATAATCTGCCTGTGATTTTTCACGAGTACTTACTAGTTTGACGATAATTAATTAAAACAACTAACCTAATACTGTTAGCCTATTTGATATCATAATGAAATATCACATTGTAGAGCAGTATATTGCACATTTAAACTATATAATTAAAGTTAGATGCTGATATGAATAGTTTATCAGATCCTAAAGTAGACGACTAAATAGTTATGTTCAGTAAATGGTAAATGAGATTTTATATACATATAAAATTAGTAAATCAAACGAGAAATTCACAAGGACAAAATTAGCGACGCCAAAATCATGTAAAACAATGTTAGGCGTGTTTGTTTATTAAAATAAATAGTTCCGTAATTTATGGTTTTTATTCGCAATTATTATTATACTACTTTACATTCATTTTGATAAGGTTTGCTTAGGTGATTAGTTGTAAATTTTACGCACTTAATTTATTTACAGTTTAACTATAACCTAATTATTTATTTGGCAAACACAAGTTCTATTTTGTTTGCTCTAACAACAACTAAAAAAACCGACGTATTTTTAGAAAACAAAGCCTGATTAAATTTTTAGCACTAACGTCAAGTGTGGACAAAATTAGAATGCATTTCATCCAAAATACGGGGTTAAAAAAGCTTACCAGTTGGAGTTCAAGTTTTTGAGAGCTTACAAGGATTTGGAGATACGATTTTATATTTACAAAAGCTATCATCTGAACTTACAAACTTTAACTTTAACTTGAACGTTCAAAATTTTTAAATTTTGAAGTGTCTATTTTACAATGCTGTATGTAGTCAAAGTTAAATAACTCTATAGTTTCCTCGAATGAACTTCAAAATATTTTTACAGTCTTGTAGGTACAACCATGATTTTGCAAAGAAAGTGGTCGTTAAGATTTATAAAAAAATATTATCATCAAGTGCAAATGTTAAGTAACTATTACAGCTGTAAAGAAGTGTAGGACATGCCCTTTACGGATTCACAAGTGAATGACTTTTACTTTTTTAAATTTTGTAAATGTTTTTTGATGTGTTTTGTGTTAATGTAAGTGTTGTGTGAAATATTTTAACGATGTTCAGCTGAAAGGAATTTTTATATAGTGAAAGATTTGAGAATGGTCTGATTAAGAGATCGAAACCGGTCATCTACAAATAAAGGAATAAGGAATAAGAACTGACGTTTGACTACTACAGGAACACTTTATTGTATAGAGATTGTAATCGATTATTTGTTTCAACTTTGGCTAGTTCTAAAGAATAAAATGTTGTCTCTTTTATTTTTAATTATGATAAATGTAATATGTATTGGGTTGAAATTGAGCCAGTTTTAATACATATTTAGTTAGTCAGTATGATTAGACAAAAGGGAAATTTGTTGTAGCACTGGATATTAAACAATACAAAGAAAAAAAGTAACAGAACCTATTATCAATATCATCAACCCTAATCAAACAAAGTCTGCACAATTTTGCACCTATTATCAATATCTTCAACTCTATCAAAACGGTATCTGTACATTCTTGAACCTATTATCAATAACTACAACCCTAATTAAACAATATCTGCACAATATCGAACCTATTATCAATATCCTCAACAATTATGCAACAATGTATGCACAGTCCTGAACATATTATCAATACTTCAACTCTATCCAAACGGCATCTGCACCTCAACCTCCAATCTGCACCTCCAATCTTGAACCTTAATTCCTTCAACCATTTACTAACATTATTCACAATCTTCAACCCTATCCAAACAGTATCTGCACAATCTCGAACCTATTATCAATATCCTCAACAATTATGCAACAATATATGCACAGTCTTGAACATATTATCAATACTTCAACTCTTTCCAAACGGTATCTGCACCTCATCCTCCAATCTGCACCTCCAATCTTGAACCTTAATTCCTTCAACCATTTACTAACATTATTCACAATCTTCAACCCTATCCAAACAGTATCTGCACAATCTCGAACCTATTATCAATATATCTAACACTGTTTTAACATTATTCACTTTCTTGAACCTATTACTATTATCTTCAACCCTATGAAAAACGGTATCTGCACAATTTTGAATCTATTACTAATATCTTCAACCCTACGAAAAACGTTATCTACACAATCTTGAATTTATTATCAATATCTTCAAACTTATCCAAACATTATCTGCACAATCTTATTATCATATTATAAAAATCGTAAAAACTTTATCTGTACAATCTTAAAATTATCTAATGTCTGTTCGACATCAAATGAGCCAGAGTATATCGATTTTTCTTCTTTTAACCATTGGTGTACCTGTACGAAGAGTTATGGGTCAAAATAGACCCCACGATAGTAGTTGCGTTTGATTATTTTCTCAAATTATATTTGTAGTTTTGTTTTAAATTGTGCTTTTTGTCCAAGAGTAAATGATAAAAAATGTCAACCAACAGGTATGTTCCATTTGAGAAAAAAAAAACACGTTTGCAAGAACAGTGGAGCTCTCTGTGATGTGCAATATGTGCCAGTAATGAAAATGCTAAGTGAAAGTGGTTTTAATTTGTGTTCAAATTAAGTTTTGGAGTGATCAATTTATCCCTTTTTGTATTACAAAATAACCAAGTTTTTCATTTTACAAAGTTTTTAATAATTTTTTAAACCATGATTGTTTATTTATAAAAGTGTTTGTAACAAAAGGTAATGTGAGTGAAAAATTAAGTTATGTATTTTCCTTAAAACAAGTGTAGAAACAACAAGACAATAGTCGAAAGAAAGGTAACAATTGTTGTGCTTCCAAATGTTATAATTTAACCTTTAGATCTAAAAACATTTTGAGGTCAAATTGATTGTAATTACGTTAATGAAAATAAGAATAACAGTTGAGGCTTCAAATAAAATAGTGTTTTAATTGTGAGTTGCTAAATTAACATGGAAATTGCAACGAGTCAAAAACGTAAAACAAAGGCCTTATAAAAAGAATATATTGGGCGATAAAAACGTTATTGTAAAACATCACTTTCCACTGCATCACAGTCTTAGGAACAAATCACTCGGATCGACTTGTCGTGTTGTGACAAAAAGACAGCAAAGACACCTGTAGCAGTGAGGCAACATAACCTAAACAAATAGTCTCTAACCCGCTCTGGTCTAGCACGCAATAGAAGGGACAGTTCCGTTCTGCGTTCTGTGCATTCCATTCTCCCCCTCTTTACGACCATAGATTAGGCACCTCGTTACCATCACAGATCCATCAACAACACTTCATCAGCTCGTATGATGGTTCAATTTTATAACTGGAGTCTGTGTTTAAAAATTTCAACGTCTTTATCTCTTGATACACGAAATTTAAGAAGATACGCAAATGTTTCTTAATAACTTATGTAACACATAATAACAAAAAGTACTAAAAACTTTACCACCCATGTTACTTTTTGTAACCCTATAAGCGTCGTTAGGCGAATTACCGTTGAGTTTTAGAAATTTGTAACATAATCTTTTTTTTTTGTTCTTCGGTACAGGTACCTGAAAAGGTCAGTAGAGAGTTCGGGGACACCCTGTATATTGAAAACTGTATAGAATGTATTTTTTTCAAGTAAAGTGTATCCAATTACAGTACATATTTTTTTATTTATTAAAGTATGGAATATATTGTGATGTAAATTTTAAAAAATTCTAGTTTGGAACGGAAAAACTAAATTGGTAAACCAAAGTTTCAAAAGTAAGGGTTTTGGAAAAATACTAAAAATTGTTTAGTTATAAATCCAAAATGTAGAAAAAACGTTCTTTATATGAAACCACAAAAAAGGGTTTACTTCGTAATAAAAAATTGATTTGGGGATAAACAATAAAAATGAGCAGTTTTATAAAATGTATTCTAGGCTATTTGAATTAAGAAAAATTAAATAATATAAAACAGGCCTATGCATTAATTAATAAAATAATTTTATAAAATGTACGATAAATACTTTATAACACTGTTTATTTATAATAGCATTTACATAAATCCTGAAATAGAAATCATTGTTTAGAATATGGCTTATTTTTACAAACAAAATAGGCTTAGGCCTATATTTAATTATATTGCAACTACTTTAAACTGCAATATAATTAAATACATTAAATACACCTAACACATTCACTCGCAACACAGAATGCAATGGCGACACGAGGATGAAAACTAAACTCTCCTTTTCAAAGCAGATGTGTCTACAAATAATGTCTACAATCAGCTGTCAAACATATTTAAGGAAATTTGTCTACGAAGAAAATGGTGTACAATAGATAACTATTTCACCAATATTAGTAATAGATAAAAAATCACCCAACGCCTGTTTTATACTGTCAAAACATAGTTAAAAACATAGATGGATATAAAAATCCATATCTCAGCCATAGAACCAGACCTGATTAAAAAATATATATACTGTATATAAGACTGGAAAGAGCAGGACTTGATCTATGCAAAGACATAACTAACTTTTTGGACAGACAATATCTATGGTTAAATAAGAGGAAAACTCCGTTTATTTCTTGCTGTCTCGAGACAGACTAAAGGTTGGGACACACATAACCGCACCGCACCACGGCCTGGTGTTGGCCGTACCTCGGCTCGTTCTCAGTGAGACCACACTTTACCGTAGCACGGCCGTGTGTTGGTCAATGACTATTGAGTAATTGTTTACCTATAACTTGTAAGAGATAGTTTATCAAATCTGCTCCTTGTAGTCTACGTTTCGATATTTCGCGTTGGTTTAATCGTAAATAACGGGAATCTTACGAATTTCTTCCACGAGTCTTTCGTTATCCATACCGTGGCCGCGTCAACGTGAAAAAGTAAACAAAACTTAACTGGCACGGAGAGCCTCCTGTGCGGTGATGTTAGGGCTATTCCATACGTTTCCACAAGATTATTCCCCCGCCGTGTGTTGGCCAAGCGGTCATGTGTGTCCCAACCTTAACACTTTTGTTTTTTTTAACTTTTGTGTATTTATTGCGAGATAATAAGTCATAGTGAAATAAACTATATAGCAATTTAATCGTTAGAATGTCCTGAGTACATTGATATATTATAATATGACATATTTACAATTTGATGCGCGAATTTTGAGTAAACTAGTCGGCTGACACTTGGATGCTGGTATGTAGCCACAAGTAATCGATTAGTTTACTAGTCGCCTGCCGCTTATAGGGTTGAAGAATATGTTGAACCTATTTTTAAGAAACCAAACAGGGGTGATTTATAAAATGTTATTTTTAATTATCTTGGTCAGGAGAGGTCACTAAAGTTAGAGAAATTAAAAATATTCAGGAAAAGTCAGGAAATTGTAATAAATGCAGGAATTTGTTCATATCATTCAGCTCACCGATAATTCAAAAATTGAGAAGTTTTTCTTCGCTCAAGCTAGGTGTAACACTAGTTGTTAAAGAAGTGAGAAGCCTTTCTTCGCTCGAGCTAGGTTTAACTAACACTAGTTGTTAAAGAAGTGAGAAGTCTTTCTTCGCTCGA
>JAGFPH010000299.1:322170-356707 GCA_018207615.1 Philaenus spumarius | reverse complement strand
TTCCACACTAACTGCAGTGCGCAAACTAAACTACACGTGTTCAGCGTTAAGTAATTATACATCTTCGTTTTGCTTTACCGTACGGCTAAACAGCTGGAGTGCGGTAAAGTAACACTATATATATCGGTTTTGTTTAGGTATTGATGATGGGTGAAATCAGCTGTTATATTATATTGTTACTCAAGCACGTACGTATGTATGTATGTACGGACCAAGGTCTCTAGATAGAAAAGGTTACCTCATTCGGGAAATATCAAAAAAGTGGAGTGGGGGCTGTGACGTAGTTATTGGTACAACTAGACAGTGATCAAAGTTTTGTCGTTTACGTTTATATTATTTACGCGTTACTCATTTGTGAATGTTTGACTGCTTGTGTTTTTTGTTTAAACTTAAACTTTTTTTAAATTAGTGTATATAAAGTGTTTAAAGTAAAACAAATATATTATTTACAATGGATAGAAAATTAATAAATAAACCTAAAGGTGGTTCCGTTTGTGCGGTTGCAACTTGCAAATATTATTGTGGAAAAGCAAAACAAGAAGGAAGAACTGATATATCTTTTCACAGGTAGGCCTAGATATTTTTTGTTTCTATTGTAATAGTAAATAATATAATCCCACTTACTCATATAAAATGTTATTCTAATTTTCTTTTGTCTTAATATTTTGATTTAAAAGTAGTTTCTGTGGCTATCTTTTGCATTAAAATTGTAGAAAATAACTTTTTGTTCAACAATTTAACTTAATGAGTCTGTTGAATAAAAAATAAGCAAAAGCTATAAATTAAGACTTCCCACACAAAGCGTGTTAAAAAAACAAACAAATATACTAATATATTTTATTTACAGTTGATGCAAGGAATATTAAATATAGGAATACATATTCAATAAAAATACTGCCACCCAATTAAATAAACTCCATACAATTAATTTATATGTAGGCTATAGAGAGATACATTCTAGAATGCTATTTTGTTAATTCTGATGTATTTATCTTTTGCTTGTTATTTACAAATTATTTTAGGTTATTTACAAATTAATAATGTTTTGTAAAAACAATCAAAATAATTATGCTACTAAAACAAAACATGTATAAAAATTGGTGTGTAACCAATTCCTAGTAATCGGGATTTGTTCAATAGAATTTTATTTTAGCAATTCAAAAAAATTTTCTTACAAGTTCTTACAAAATTACTTACAAGTAGACCTACAAGTAATTACGTTCTTTACTGACACAAAAAGAAGTAATTACGAGGATAAGTTTATTTTTGTAGTTTAAAATAAATGTTAATAGTAAGTAAAAAGAATACTTATTTAAAATACAAGTAAAACAAATACTTGTGGTTCATTCACTTAGTTATAAGTATTTACTTACAAAAAGACAAGTATAAGTATTTAGAATGGTGTATTCAATTTAGCCTTTATAGTTTTTAATTTAATAGCATTTAATTTTTATTATATAGATTAAAATGTATTATCGTGATTGCATTTTTTCTTATTTTATTCTGTAAAAAATATTAAATACAATTAATTTTAATGACTGCTTTTTAGTTATATGATTTAAAATGTATTACCAAGATAGCTTTTTATTTTAAATTTTAGTCAGTAAAAATATAAATTAAAATTTGTATGATTATACTTTTGTTATTATTGTAAATTGCAAATTAATAACATAAACATAATGTTTTTGAAAAGGTTAAGATATATTCTTACAATTACAAATGTTGAAATGTGTAACTTAAGTATCATTTTAAAAAACTGCAACTCCAAAAATAGTTTCATACATCTATTTTTAAAAAAAGAGGTGATTTTTACGACGAAACATACATCTTTCATGGTAGCGCGGAGTTTTTGTACTATAATGACGTCACTGGACAGGGAACGGGTCGAGGGGTTTGAGTTTGTTTACATGACTATGAGGTAACCTTTTCTATCTAGTGACCTTGTGTACGGACGTACACTCGCTTTTATAGGAGTTGATGATTTTTCCTGACTGAATGACTGACTGAAATAGAATCAACGTAGAGCAAAAACTACTTAAGATAAAACTATGCACATTTGAAAATACTGTATATTCTTATGGGTTCATAGACGCACGCTAAGAAATAATTTTGCAAAATTTGTATTTTAAAGCGTAGCCTAAACATAGCTAAAATTCGGGGGTATACTCCTGCCCTTAACAGGTAAAACAGCTGATCAAAAGCTTAGCAACACATGTTTGTTTACATTCATTACCATAGCAACCACCAACATAGCAGATTATTATTAGAATCAGTGTATTCTAAGTGTATCAGTATCTATTATTCTCAACCAACAGTTTTTTTTAGGTAAGGTTTAACAAAATAAAATCTAACACAAAAAATCTACGTTAGGTTAGGATTATACTAAACCAAAACACGTTTATTAAAAGCATTTATATTTATTACTATAGCAACTAACTTTAAATTTAGAATCAGGTAATTACTATTCACAACTAACAGTTTTCCCCCGATTTTTATGGTGAAAATGCAACGATTGTCGCAATTCGAATTATTGGGGAATGTCGTGTCTATTTTGATCTTTGCTTACATTAAGTACATGTCACCGCTATTTAGATCCAAGAGCCTCAGTCCTAATCAATCATCATTTCCTTGAAAATATCAAAGTGTACAATCATTTCTTTGCATTTTCTTCGGCATGAGTCTCCGCGGGTGTTGGTGAGCGAAGCGTGCAGTGGCGGAGCACATAGTGAGTAAATAAATTAAAGAAATAGGTCTCTGCAATTATAAAACGATTTCAGATTGGGTACAAAAACATATCGCGAGTTTCGTCAGAATCTATTTAAGCTTTCATATATTATCAGCTTTTTAAATGTTTAGTTTCTTCTCTGTTCCCTCACCCTGGGCAGATAAATTATATACACATTAAAATATTTCGATCAAGCAACTGAACCGCTGACGTGAGTTGAGCTGATTTCCAAAATTAAGTTTATACATTACTTAAGCGTTTCAACCAACTACAGACGGGTCTACTCACAAATGCACTGAATAGCTGCCTACGTGTACGAAATATATTAGTAGAATTGTTTAGCACCTCAGCCTCCAAGCCCGGCTTACTCGCAGCGGATACACTCGCTTTTCGAGTTTGCACCTCGACCTTGTGCCCTCGGATTATGGAGAGCTTTGCTTCACGAGTTTGCATCCTGGCTGACGGCCACGGATCAGAAGTTACCCCCACGGTAAAATCCCGCATGTGTATTTAAACCGGGTACTTTTACGTAACTTTACGTTTTGATCGATTTTGGGTAAAAAAAACAAAACGTGCAGAATAATCTCCTATATTTATTTTTTGAAGATAAAACCCCTAAAAGTTCATATAAAAAAAATCACACAAAAAGTTTCATCAAAAACGGTCTCGTCTGAGCGACTTAGAAAACCAACGTGTGTACCATTTTTAATGACACCCCAAAACGTGTTCATGATCCTGATTGGTGCTCATAAACTACTCCCGATCTTAGGTCTCACCATAGGAGTCACTGAAATGCTCATAACTACTCATTTCCAATTTCGAATATGAATAGCCTAACGCTAAGAGCAAAAGTAAAATTTCAGTAAGGGTTGTTTGACTTGACACTCCTATTGTATTGACTTGGTATATCATTAACTACTCATATTATTCCAATGAAATTTATTATCATCGATGAGTCATACAACATCTGTTCAACACGTAATAACACACTCCTTGGTCGAGTCCGCGACTAGCAATGTATTATTCAAAAGAACTGATAATTACTGAAGGAAAACTGACAATGTTTATAAACTGTTTCATTTTAATACGCATGCGCAGCAGAGTTAGTTTGGTGATTAATCTAACGCTTAATGTTTCCTTAAGCCTTAAAACAACTAAGTTATTCTGTTCGAAAGTTTTCTTGGCAATAGACCAAGATTAAAAAAGGAATGTTGATAAATATCAGAATATAAAATATATTTTTAGTTTTAAGAAAATTGTAAGAGCCATATTTGTATTCGTGATTAGGTAAGCACTGTACGCAAAGTAAACAGCTGATGTAGTCTATGTTTTGAAAATTTTGATTGCTATGGAGGTAACCTTTTTTAAGACAGATCTTTTTCAAAACTAAAACAATAATTTAAAATGTAGCTGTAGGCAAAACGTTGCAAACACCCTATGCCAACTTTACACCCTAGATACACAAATAACTATTTTTGCCAGCTCTCTGGAGGTTTTCTTTTATAGATATTTTTAACAAGATACACACAATACCTAGACTAAAACTAGGTCACTGTATTACATTTATAAAAATTAACTGTATTTGCAATGAATACTTAAAGTATTCATTGGTATTTGGGTTATTTTCATTCAAAATGTTTAAATGGCCGCCAATTTGAAACCGGTTTATCAGAACAAAATCCGGATTATTTCTAAAGTTGAAAAATAGTCATATTTTAGTCAAACTTTTTTAAACGTTTTTAAATAAAATGTAATTTATTATAATGATGTGTATTTTATATTTAAACTAGGAACTCCGCCTCTGCTCTCTTCGCTCACCAACATTGGCGGCGACCCATGGCGAAGTTAATACAAACATATTATTGTATATTATGATATTTTCACTGAAATGTTTGAATTGAATTATAATACAGTGCATTTTTCATTGATTGTTGTTTGAGTTTGCTTTTATTTTGATAACCTAACCTAACCTAAACACGTTGTTAGTCGTGAATAATAATAAACTGATTCAAAATTGTCTAAGTTGGTTGCCATGGTAATGCATGTAAACAAACATGAGCTGTTAAGCTTTTGATCTGAACAGCTGTTTTATCCGAATATTCACTATTTTTACGCTTTAAAATACAAATTTTGCAAAATCTTTTCTTAGTGTGCGTCTATGAACCCATAAGAGTATAGCCTACTTTTAAATTTTAGTATTTATATCTAAGTAGTTTTTGCACTCAGTCAGTCGTTCACTCAGGGCAAAGCCTCTTTTATATAAATTTATTTGCGAGCGAAACCGCCGTATTATCAAAAATACAATCCAGAGATATTGTAGTAATTTACAATTTCTAAAAGTATAGGGTAAAACTCACGAAAATAATTAAAGGGAAGTTTATACAAAAATATATAATTTCTAAACGCCAAAGTAGAAGTGTATGCAATAGTCAAAGAATGTTTAGTTTAATGTGTTCGGATCATTCAATGTAAATGCTCATTGTTAAGATCAAAGCTTTGAAGGTAGGGGTGTGTTTGTGTGTGTATAATTTGCTTCTATGATTACTCCATAAGTAAAACACTCAAATTATTTATGTTAGTTGATCAAAGCGGAATGCACGCAAGGTATATTACACCGAGTATTTTGTACGTAATGCAAACTATTTGAGGTTAGTTTATTAAAAACAATGTTTTACAGTGAAAACTAAAGTAATTTTTCCCCTTTAAGCTTGAATTATTTAACACCGGGTGTGGAAAAAGTTTGGTCACGGCCGGGTTTCTCGGCTTCTAACTAAAGTAAACAAATGTTTGACCCATAGTTTTAAAGGATTAACTATTTTGTACAACTAGGTGGTTAACCATGCGATAACATTAGACATTTTTTAAATATAGCGGCAAACTTAAAAAATCTTTAAATATATTACGTATTTAGATGTTATACTATAAGGCTCGCTTCGTTCACCAACCCCCGCGGCAACCACGACGAAGCAAATGCGAACAGATTATTGCATATTTTAATATTTTCAAGGAAATAACGAATGATTAGGACAGAAATATTTGATTTTTATACAGAAGAGAGACAATTTTTAAGTTAAAAATATGTCCAAAATAAGCAGTATTGTATTTAAAACTAAAATTTCTTTTAAAATTCCGAAATTACTTGTTTAACGACAAACCAAACGGGGCTGCTACAGAGCAAACTAGTTATGGTCAAAAACAATATCGTGGTAATTATGTTCAACATCAAAATTGACTTTGAACTAAATTGACGTTTAGAATTATGACAAAACATTTTTTAAATCACAATAGACATTTCCCAGATTTAGAAATGTCGACTACGCTTTATGTTTGATGTTTTTGTCGTAATTCGGATTCTTTGAGTTACTGAAAAAATAATTCGACCACGTGAGTAAAATAAACGGTATCAGTTAACTGACACAAACTTTCTCCCAACTTACTGTAGTCAAAATAATATTGTTTTTAATCATTTTATTTACTACTTTTTAGAACAAAAGAAAAATATAATATTCTACCTACGTCAATCGTATAAAAAAATTATTGTCCCAGGCGGGATTCGATCGCGCGACCTTTGAATTACTGGCCGTGTTCGCTACCGTGGTGCTACCCCGTGCGGCCGCCGCCGCGATGCTAGATGACAACACAAACTTGTTTATTTTTAAACATTTCCTCATAATTATAAAACGCCGAAGTTTTGATAAAAGCGGGTGGTGTCATTTTGTTTGGCATCTTAAGCACTATAAATACTGAAAATTTGATCAATATCGTTAGAGCCGTTTTTGAGAAATTTGCATTTTTGTCGTTTTTTATGGGTTTTTAGGGGTAAATTACCCTTGAAAATTAAAAATTCAAAAAATGAAAAAAACGACTGGAGATATTAGGGTTTAGTACCTACATACCAAATTTCATGAAAATCGGACCAATAGTGTCCTCTCTGGTCGTGTATACATACAGACAGACTGACAGACAGACACCACTCTAAAAACACTGTTTTGGGTTCAAGGAGCACCAAAACAAAAAATTCCACTACAAATATTTTTGGGTTCAGGGAGCACCAACACAGATAATTGCACTAAACAATTTTTGGGGGTTCTGGGAGCACCAAAACAGATAATTCAACTGAAAATTCAAATTCGAACATTTTTACGAAAACAATACTTTCTCCATATACTACGTATAGGGTGGAGAAAGTAAAAAGCTGAACCTCAGACGTGAGTTGAGCGACTTTCCAAAATCAACCAACTTATATAAATAAATGTTTGATGGTTTTAACCAACTATTTGGGAAATTGAATAGCTGCCCATGTGTACGAAATATATGAGTAAACTCCAGCGGTACTTGTATTTATTTGTATTATTTGTTCCACTGGCAGCGGAAAAACTCGTTTTGCAAATTTGCAAATTGGCCTTGCTGCCACGGGTTATGGACTGCTTCACATCGCTCGCAGCGTACAAACTCGGGCGTCGGCCTCGGCCCACGTGGGACAAACAAAATGTGCAAAATAATACCCTAAATTAATTTTTTTAAATAAAACCCTCAAAAAGCTTCAATCCAGTAAGAAAAATCTAAAAAAATAGTTACTTCCTGTCAAAAAATGTCCTTCCGGTTGTTGGATTTTTTGGCTAACGAACTCGTCCGAGCGACTTTGATTACCAATGTGCGTACCAAATTTAGACCACATCGGACTTAAAATGCGGCTGTTAAGATTGCGAACAATATATACAAATTTTAATGACACCTCAAAACATGATCATGATCGGTGCTCATTTACAACTTCCGAACTTAAGTCTCACCATAAGAGTCACTGCAATAGCTCATCTTTCCTATGGAAGTTCGCTTTAAGAGAAACAAACCTTGTTTTTCTGTATTAAAGCGAACAAAATGTTTAAGGTTAATCGTTTCAACTAGATAAATGTTTAGGTCTAGTTGCAAAACACTCCAAACAAAAGTTATAGTTGGCAAAGTATTCATATTCGGGCTTAAAAGACCCTTCAATTTGATATCCATCTCGTCCTACTTTGCTATTTAAAGTTTTTCAGAAATGGGTTTCCGAGAAATTCTAAATTTTAAAATGTTGGAAACTTTCCAGTTGTTAAAGATGGCATTTAATCAGCAAGTTTGCGAAAATTTTCAGTTCTGAGAATAAACCTTTTTAAAACAGTAGACGGAATTTAAAGACTATTTAAGTTTATTCGTAATAATTTTCCTTTTCACAAATAGTTTTCTTTTTTTAACACAACACGGATCAAGCCGTGTACGACAGCTAGTATTATGGTTCCAGTAAAGTAGAAACTCATTAAAATAATCCATCAAAGTGAGCAGAGAAAATACAACAAACACGAATGAAATCCAAAAGCGAGCAACGAGAACTCGAATTGAAAACGATAAATCGATATCGAAAAGGATTGCAAAGCTGGCTAATCGATAATAAATTTGTTTTGCAATAATATAATGTTATAATAGTAACAGAAATATTATACACCGAGGCAGTTAGACTATTCGAATGAATTATATTAATTGTTATTACTACAGGCTTGACATATTTACTGCAATCGCTTTACATAAATATAAAATGTATCGCCTAGCGTGGTGCTTACATTGCCTTCGTACAGTGACGTGGCTACAATCGCTCCAATAAAATGATTTCTAACAATAATAAAGATAATATTAAAATATTCATTACGATTAGATACGGCTAAGCTGGACTGGAAATAGAAATTTAGTCATAAGTGTGTTTTTATTGTCGAGTTGTTACGGTATTTTATTTTAACGATAATAACTATTAAAATAAATATTATTAGACTTGCGATAGTATTTATTATAACAATTTTTACAATTAAAGTTTTATTTATTAAGATATTTCAGTAAGCTTATTCAAGTATATTTAGTTGGAAACGAGCATAATCAAATGCATGTTAAATCTCTCTATTTAAGGATCTGCTCACACCAACAGAGGAAGCAACCGGTGCACAGTGGGGCAAACACGACAAAAAGCGCTTACAAATTGATTACTTTCTAAGATTTTCCGACAGGATCTTCACAGTTGGCATTCTTCCTTATCTCCCAAAAGGGGGTTTAGCCGGTGGTGAGACAGCCGGCCAGGTTAAACTGACCACACCCTTCATAAATAGGCTTGGTTTACAAATATCACTCAGAGAGATTTACATTTTAACTTGGCGTTTTTTATATCTACAAAATAACACAACTATCGGGTTCAGCACTCCTCCTAGAAAATTCATAACATACAAATTTATAATATAGTAAGACCTCGATAATCAGGCACTCTATAATCCGGCAGACTCGATAGTTCGGCATCAATCATCTTGAAAATTTGCACTCATTAAAAATAGCATTTTTTGTAATTATTGAGTGATTTAAGCCCGGTCTACAATTTCTGTTGGCTCCGCATCCGTTAAAAACAGCGTGTAAAAATCTACTGCTCAATAAACTTGTCCAAAACAAACATTTCAATCAAAATTTCTCCTAAAAATCGAACCGATTCAAAACAATGTGCTCTCGTCGTCCTTTAAAAACGTTAAAGAGACTGTTTAACACTTTAGTTACTGATAATTTTGTTGAACGTATTCCACTTAATGAAGATTATTTCAACAAATTGAAGTCTTTGGAAAAAGATACATTGAATTTCTTGTAAATAGTTGTTCGATTTAAAACCGCTTTCAGAGTATCTACTAGTTCCCAGAAATAAAAATCAGTGACTTTTAGGGTAAAAATTTTAAAAATCAAGTTTCTGTATACAAAGTCTTTATTCTGTAAAACTTAAAATCACTTATGACTTATGTCTACTTCTCTTAGTAATACACCCAACTAGTGATACACGAAATGCGTGATGTTTTAGTCGATTGTCTCGATTGTTCAAACATCTCGAGCATCAAACAATCGCGCATCACTACGCCGCAACTTGTCTGCTCCGCTGTTCCCTACTACGCCCATATTCCCCGCTTACCGAATGCTGTTCCTGTTTATATTCATGTTTCGGCAAAAAATACATTGAAACAACATAAAACACATAATTACTCCACTTTATATGTGCTAAAAATTATTTTAAATGCTAGATATGTCTTATAAAAAACTAATCAGGTTATTATAGGAAAAATATGTCATCATCTTGAAGCCTGGGGCTATGATCGCAATTATAACATCAGCGTGTAATTCGCACGATAGTATACGGAACCTTTTTTTATATTTGTTACAATCCGGCGCTCAGAGAGCTTATATTATAAGTATTTTATGTACAAAATGATTTTGTTTTAGGCTTTTAAAATGAATTAGTAAGCGGCAATTTCTCTACGCAGTTAATGTTACGTATTTTCAACGTGTAATTTACGTGTTCATATACAGTACATGCGCGTTTATTTATAGTTTATTCCCTGTCCAATCCATTTTAAAGGAAGACCTCGATAATCCGGCATCACCGGATCCCCGAGCGTGCCGGATTATCGAGGTCTTACTGTATAGGCTAGATAATTGTATCTAAGAAACTAATAGTGGAAAAGTGTTTACCAAAAATTATGACTAAGTAAATAATGGAGTGTAATAGGTGGGCAAACAGAACATTGTTTCATACTGACTTCTGGTTAGCCCTCATCAAAATATAGTGCGAGAGCCTCTTCCTCGGTTTAAGTTTTTGATTCACTGCCTTCTTCTATGGGAACACCTTAAAACACATATTTGAGGGCATATGCAATTGTTTTTTTTTCTTGAAGCTCTCAAATTGCTCTACAGCGCATATGCATGTTCCTCACGCGTATATTTTTCATTTATGCTAGCACTTAACTGCCTTAGAGTTTTCGCTGAGGCTAGCAAACTTGTTTTGGTACATCAGGTAATGTTTCATATTCAGGTAGAAGGCAATTGAAATAGCAGTAGTCTAGTCAACATTAATTTTTATTCAAAAATACAGTGTTGTTACTGGTACACTAGCACCATCTTTTATTAAATTTATTGAGAAATTAATTTTTCAATTCGTTTTTAATGAAGTATTCACTATTTAACTGGGACGTTTTTTGAAAATATAGTTCACAAGGCAATTAAGATCACGGACTTTTGATTTTAGTAGTTCATCTACTAAGTCACGGTGTTTTATTGTTATATCTTCCCCATAGTAGTGACCAAACACTCTTTACTAAGTAAATATAACGTAGTATTGTCATACCTACATACAACTGGTTCCATGTTTGAAACAATAATGCCTCCTTTAAAGTGAGAAATTAACTCACTTTTTCCCTACTTTGATTTTGAAAACAGAAAGTTGGTATTCATCCAATATATTTAGTCCTTGGTTCGAAGTCCGCAGATATTCGCAGCTAAATGTTGTATAGACACTATCTACAGACTCTGGTTAAATATTTACCGTCATTTTCAAAGAGTCACAATAAGAGGTGCGGTGATTTGAACTGAAAATACTCTCTTGGCACGCAACAAATTAGAATCTGGTCTCACCTACTTCGACAAATTTTTTCTAACTTTTAATACTAATATTGAACACAAAAAATAACTTGTACATCCCAAAAATCAAACTGCATAAAACATTAATGTTAGTTTTGTGAATTCATTTTTGGTGATCACTTTCAACGTTTTCTTAAGTCTTTTTTTACAAAGATACTAGTACTGTAACATTATCGTTTCTCCCCATCGTTTGAAACTTGAGTTCCGATCACGTAAAATGTTGGTTCGTACATACCAACTCCTAGTTTGGCTAGAGTAAGTTGTAAAATTTTATTTTTAAGCGGTTTTTCCAGTTTTTGCCTCACTGTGCGGCGAATCCAGCGCTTCACCCTATAGCGGTATCCAAACAATGGAGTTTCTTGCAGCTGAGCGCAAGAACATTGCCTCATTTGAAACCATTTTATAAATATATCTTTTGTAATTGCGTGGTGAGAAAAAAAAAATTCTTTAAAAATTGCGGATCCGGATTGCGATTTACTTTTAATTATTCATATTTTATTGTATAGGCCTAAGCAAAACGAAATTCAAACTTGGTAAATGACAATTACATAACAAATGGAAGTGATTTAAAAATAAAAAATAATAACAACGCCAAACGTATTTTGATTGTGGTTAAAATGAAACCTTGCACACAATTTGATGACACAAACTAAACGAAATAGTTTTAAATTTAACATTGCTCTTACGGGATCAAAATCCAAGATAGGCGCCACTACAGCAGAACCTTAAAACACAATGTCTCTCAGTTTGTTCATAATTGAGGAACGAAGGACCCACATGTGTATATAGCTTTTATAGTTTGCCCATTAAATGCAGATCCGTCATCCTCGGTAGGTTGTAGGCGAAGTTTAAATAAAATTTGATCAATCAACTACTATAAAAAGAGTGTAGTAACAAAATAGTTTAGCGCATGGCCTTGTAAAATACTGCAACTATCATTTTAAAGACATATGTTACGTTATTGAGCAACTGTCAAAAAAAACCCTAAATTTAGACATAACAGCAGATTTCTCTCATCATCTGTAATATTTTAACAAAACCAAGCCTACATTACACCGGGCGTTTCAAAATGAATATCGGGGTTTTAAGGCTTTGTAGTATTTATTAAGTTTAACTTACAATGATAAATAATACAACAAATGAAAGAGCAACTCAAACAGTTTTGTTGGTACACCTCTACGTACGCGTATGCACTGTTTTCTCTGTCTTCCGTTAGAAAGCGCTAGTAGCGAAGATGGCGACTAGTGAACAGAAAGCTTTTTGTGTTTTACAGTTTTCAAGGACTGAATCTTTAGTTACAGTGCAACGTGCGTTCCATAATTATTAAGTTCAAATGTAATCCTTCAAGTGATGATAATAACATCCGCAGATGGAATCATCAGTTTGAAGATACCGGCAGTATTTGCAAAGGGACCTCACTTCCAAGAATGATTGAAGAACTTGTTAAACGAGTGAGAGTCTTTCACGAGCAACCCCAAGAAGGCTAGTCGTGAATTACTAATTCCAGTGACGTGTGTGTGGGAGAGTTTTAAGGAGACGCTTACAACTACGTCCTTATCGTTCACAGTTGTTACAACAAACTTTGCTGCATGCGATGAAGATTATCTGGATCGTGTCGTCTTCAGTGATAAATCGACATTTCACATAAGCGCGCATCTGGGGTTCAGCAAATCCTGAGATAGTACAGTTGCAAAGAGACTTCCCTAAATTGAATGTTTGTTGTGCCATATCCCGGCACAAGTTTATGACTTTCTTTTTTGCTGAAGCAACTGTAACTGATCTTTATCTTGAAGCGCTACGACTATGGATCTTTCATCAATTGGAAGAAGCTGAACCACAGAATTATATTTGGCAGCAAGATGGTGCGCCGCCTCACTAGTATAACACAGTAGGCCCTACGCGATTGGTAGCCGATGACGTAGTAGCCCACCACTGGATTAGCCGCAAGGGCCGCAACGACGACATGAGATTTTTACCTTTGGGGGTTCATAAAGGATCTGGTGTACGAGCCTCCACTACCAGCTGACACACCCGACTTAAGAAACACGATTGAAGCAGTGTTTGCGACAATTGCTCCAGACACACTGAACAAGGTTTGGGACAAACTCGTCGATGTGTGTAGTGTGACGAATGGTGCTCACATTGAACACTTGTAGGAAAAACTGTTTAAGTTGCTCTTTCGTTTGATGTAGGCTATTGTTTATAATTTAAATTTTAACAAACCGATGTTTTTATTTGATTGTAACTGTATAAACATAGTGAAAATTCGGGGTTACTCCCAGCGCTATAACCGTTTAGCTGTTCAGATCAAAAGCTTAGCAACACGTTTGTTTACATTCATTGCCATAGCAACCAACTTAGCAAATTTAGAATAAGTTTATTATTCTTCAGTACCAAACAGGTTTTTTCGGTTAGGTAAACAAAATAAAACCAAACACAAAACAAAATCAACGAAAAATGCTTACTGTACTATACACAATGTTAACCTCTGTTGTTACATATTATAAATAAAACAGCTGATTTGGATAAAAAACTAAATATAATTTCAGGTTAGACCTTCAATGAACCAAAACACGTTTATTCTTCACAAATAACAGTTGTTTTTTTTAAATTAGGTAAAAGCAAACAGAATGCTTACTGTATTATAAGTCAAACATCTGGTGGTCCATATCATAGTGTTTGCTTTAGTTGGTAATATCAAAATTTGTATGAAATGTTGACTATTGGTTATATAAATATTAATGGTGAAATTACAACGCATGCCCCAATTCGAATTATTTGGGTCTATTTCGATGTATGTCTTAAATAAATTAGCTATGTATAGGTTATTAATACCGCCCAGTCGTTATTTCCATTAAAATATCAGCGTATACAATGATCTGTTTGCATTGGATTTTCCATGAATCGCCGCCGATGTTGGAGAACAAAGAGAGCAGAGGCGGAGGTCCTAGTTTAAATATAACATACACATCATTATAATAAATAAAATGTTATTTAAAAACCTCAAATTTTACAATTACCCTATTTAGTAACTTACAATTTGCAATTTTAGTCTTTTAACATACTACAGGAAATATTACTATGAAAAAATTTCATTCGACAGCTTGTGTTAAGGAAAGCAGAAGCAAAGAAAGACTTCTAAGTTTTTGCATCAACGGGGGCTCGAGATCATGTAAAACACAGAAGTATATATGAATTAAAGAAAAGAAAATGACGTTTTGTAATTCGCCTGAAAGCACCGATAAAGGCGAGACTAACGGTTGCTATAACCCTATAGTCACCGTAGTGCTCCGCAATTACTTTTATTATCCTGTCAACTTAACAGTTGGTGTTTACTCCCTTTACTCTAATTTCAGCTTAGCTTTATTTCTTTTAATTTAAAAAAAGCAACTAATACTTTAACTTTGAGCTGCACTGAAGTTAATTCATTGAATACAATAATAAAATACTGGAAAGGTTTGCGTACAATAGTTTTCTAATATTTTATCCTTAATATTTAACTTTTCCTCAACGGTTTTCGTTTCTCAAAAACAATTAAACGTAATGTGAGCAAAACAATTCCTTTCATATGTCGACGAATTGAACCGATTAGAGAACGAAGTGTCTATTGGGTTTGGTTAACTCAAGAATGAAATAACTCAAATACGTGAGAATTGCATTTGATAATAATTGATTATAAAAAAAGTGGGAAGTACTTTCAAAATTTCTAAATGCTGTGAAAATAAAATTGAAAGGAAAGGGAAAGCCTTATGAATAATTTAGTCCTCATGATTTTCGAACCTCATGCTTGAGAGGAGGGAAGAGAACAAGTCCAGGGTTTAAGTGAATAAGTGAAAGAGAAAATAATTCGATCACGCAACTGAACCGCTAACAAATTTGAGGGAATTTCCAAAATTATGTTTTAATAAACAATTTGGGAAATTTGTCTACTCATAAAGGCGCTGAATAGCTGCCTTCGTGGACGTAGTAGATTAAAATAAAGTTTCTCACAATGTTTCCGTCAAGTGACCTCTTTCTTGTATTTGTTACGCATTTCGGGACTTTTATCCGATCTTCAGACACAATATATATATATAAATTACTCAACCGAGGTCGTCAAACATGAAAATTACGATTTGGTGTACACTTTCTGGCTACCGGACGGCAACTGTTCAGTCTGTTGTCTCGCGCATAACAGCAAATACAAATTAGAGGTTACTTGACGGAAATAAGGTAAGAAACTTTATTTTAATCAATTAGTGACCTGGATACTGAAAATGAATTCATTATATTAGTGCACCTCATTATATTATATTGTGTGCACCTCAGCCTCCAACCCCGACTCATATCCATGCTTTGCTAATGGGAATTGTTTTGCATCACTATGTTACAAAATTGTAATATTTCTCCCTCATTTTCTTTCATTTTTTATTTCACGAAAGTGAATTATTACATGTATTTTCAATTAGTTTGGTATGTTTTATTCATTGGCTGTCCGTGAATCATCTTCATCAAGGTATGTTTTGCTGAATAATTTAAATCAATTAAAAATAAAGAATTCAGAGTGAAGAGCGTCTTCTTTTTCAACCACTAAATCTACACACTGGTAAATCACAGTCTTAGCTGGATGTTGCAGATTGTCCAGATACGACTTTATTTAATATGCGCATGCATAGATCAAGATAGATTTGATCAGCTTTACGCATTTAAATATTTCCATAAAATTAAAATGCCAAATTTCAGATCTCTAGCTTTAAGGAAAGAATACCAATTAATATTTATAGTTTTTAGGAGTTGTTATCACATTTTCACCCCTTAGGATCAAGTAACAAAATGTAAAACTGGTTTACTTTTTATGTGTTTTTCAATGAATAATGTACAAAATTTCAGCTTTCTAGGTTTAAGGAAAGTTTAACAAACAATATTTATTTTTTATTGTTTCAACCCTTAAAGGCCAAATATTTTAAAATCCATTCTTAGTGCGGCTATGAGCAATTTGTATAAAAAATTTCACGTTACAAGAAGGTATGGTTTTGAGATTATTTACATAATAAACAATCTTTATTATTTTAGGGGTTGTTTTAACCCTTTAAGGCCAAATATTTTAAAATCCTTTCTTAGTGCGCCTCTAGCACCTATGTAAGATCAATATAAGTGTACCAAATTCACGTTCCTAGGCCATATGGTTTTTAAGATATAAAACAAACAATATTTATGGTTTTAGGGTTTGTTTCATCCCTTAACCCTGGAGAGGGCGCTTTAAAAATAATACGTGAGAAGGCGCGCACTGTCTTTTAGACCGGGTCATAAAAAACCAGTGAAAACATTTATTATTTACACAATTAAAAAAAATAAATATTCAAAATTAACATTAGCATGTTTTTATTAAAAAAATACTAAAAATGTATATGATAAGTGCAGAAAAAAAACTTTCAACTTTGTCTGCTTTATTAACCCTGGAGGGGGCGCGCCCGGTCTTTTCGTCCGGGTTTCAATAAAAATGTCTAGGAGTCTTAGGATGGTTGAAACTAACCTTCCTCCTTCACACATATCCTAATTTATATCTTTCAATGGTCTCGTTAACAATATATTCTTATGCAAAACACTAAATATATATACAGGAATATAACGTCACGCTTAGTTGAAATGAGTAACATGAGGAGGAGCGCCAGAACATTCAGACCAGTTGCGAAAGAAATGAGAACTACAAGCAAACTTTGGAGGAGAGGAAATAACACAAGCATAGGAATATGTAGTGGAAGGATCTGTTAGCAGGTATGTGGGGGGGAGGAAGCTCTACACAGCTTATGCATAGATATTTTAATTATCTAGTAAAAACCCGGTCTAAAAGACCAGCGCGCGCCCCCTCCAGTGAAATATTGAAAAATTCTGTCTTATTGCGCCTCTACATAGTGGTATTAACGTACCCTGAATGTTTCAAATCCATAGCTATCATAGTTTTGACTTTGCGTTGATTATGAATCAGTCAGTCAGTCAGTACATTACATCGTCTTTTATATATACAGATATATACAATGTTTAATGGCACCACAAAACGAGTTCTGTGGACTATGATAGCTGCTCATTGACCATGAACGACCATAGACTCACTATAAGAGTCACTGCAATGGCTCATATTTCATATGGAAATTCGGTAATAAAAGGGTTACATCGCAACAGGGCGGAAAACAACCCCGTGCGTGGGTGTGTGTAAATATAAACAGTTAATTGACTAGTTTTTTAGATACGAATAAAATATCCCAAACTCGGCGAAGAAACAACACTGACTGTGTAAACCGGGTTGATAGAATAAATGTCCTCTATAAGCTATAAACCAACATGCGGATTATTTACTATATAGGACTGCATCAACTGTGGAATGTAATTAAACTATTATTACTATATCATTTTAATTATCTGAATTTGTTTAATTATTTAACTGTGTGTAAATTAATTAAATTTCAAACATATAATTTGTTTTATAAATAGCTTTTATATTAATAATTTGTGATTGTTAAGAGCGTATAAAAATAATTAATTTTAAGCTGAATATTTAAAATATAGAAATAATTAAACGGAATGAATGTGACTTCACTGTAATATGGATATGATAAAAACACAGGGTGACTAAATTAAATTTCTTGACTTTGAGGAGACAAATAGAAATATGGTGACCTCATTTTCAAGCAAATCCATATATTATATATTATCGTCTTACGGAAATGTACAGCAGTTATAAAAACAATTCGACCACGCAGCTGAACCGTTTCCAAAATTAACTTTATATGTTTTAGGGTTTCAACCAACTATTTGGGAAATTGATCTTCTCACGAAGGAGCTGAATAGCTGTCTGTGTGTACGAAATATATTAGTAGACTTTGTTAGCACCTAAGCTTCGACTGACGCGCTCCTTCGTTCCAATCGCATTTTGCCCCTCGACCTTGCGGCTTCGGGTTATGGATTGCTTCGCTTCATTTGCAGCGTACAAACTAGGCCATATCTGAAAATGCTCCCCCACGGTAAAATCAATTACGTGGATTTGAAACGAGTACTTTTATGGTATTTTTCATTTTGATCAATTTTGAGAGAACCAAGCGAGCTATAAGGTCTTGTAAAAAAAAAACAAAATGTACAGAATAATACCACACATTTAATTTTTTAGATACAACCCTAAAAAAGTTTCATTCTCTTATGAAAAGTCTAAAAAAATAGTTACTTCCGGTAAAAAAAACCTGCTTTCAGTTGTGGGATATTTTTGGATAACGAACTAGTCCGAGCGACATAGACAACCAACGACTTGGACCAAATTTGTATCCAAATTTGGATCCATGTTTCAAAAGATTTGTATTCCCATCTTTTGTACCAGAAAAGCTAGTTTGCTAGGTAACAGGACCAAATGAACTAGATGAATTGAATCAGAGTTGCCACGGGTGATTCCCACGATACAATACAAACTGTTGGGTGCAGGGAAAACAACGGTGACCTTAGACAACAAATTAGTTTTTGGGAACTTTCGTGATCGTTTATCTAATTCGTGACTTTTTGGGACTGATACCCTGAAATAGGAACAATTTGAGAGTAATGATTTAACTGAAAACACTACTTTAAACGTTGCCGCCTTGGTCACGTGGTAATTTCCATATTTTGAAATAATGAATAGTAGTAATAATAATAATAATGTGTGTAAATAATGTGTGGCTAGGCTAAATTTTTGTGTACACAAATTACAACCTTTTTAATTGGACCTTTGTTACAACTAGTGTTATATCGGCTTTGGCGCTACTAGCCAACCTACAAAATTCGTCTCGTGCACTCACTCTAGCACAGAGCCTTGGACGGTGCTCAGAGAAGGATATGGTAAGAGGGCAGAATTAGCAGACGCTGAGATTTGTGTTTTCAGTCCAGCACTGGCCACTCCCCCGCACCATCACAAGGTCACTGACTGTACTCGGACCTATTTTATTAAACTCACACTGTACGTACACTCAAGGTTTTCACAGGGTGAAGAATAACCTTAATAGTTTTATTTAGACACTGAACATTATTTACCATCTTAAGGCTCGACAGACAATCTTGAGCAATGTTAAACGTGTATCAAGATTATAGCAGTAATAATAATTACAAACTATTCTGAATATGTCATTTTGAAGGTTAGACAGTCCGAATGTTTTTAGTTTTTTAAATAGATTTTTGACTAAATTTGTTATTTGACTTATCTTAAGATCGAAGTTTGCAATTGTTTTTCTTATTCAATAATGCAAGTATAAAAAATATAAAAAGCTCATCATATTTAATTCCCTGAATACCAGAAAAATAAATATCCGGTAATTTTATTTTGCGAGGGAAAGCTGTGTTTAATAACAAATACTCACAAACATTGTCAGGCATGCGTATTTCAGTACGTTAGCAGTCAGGTTCACGCCTTTATGAAGCTGTCCTATATTTGCTAGCGGAAGAATGGAACGCACACAAACTCAATGCTAGTAGGCTAGTGTAAGCCTGCCACTTGGAGACCTGCGGGCAACTCAGAAATATTTTTCACTCCAGCCAAGCCTTAACTTTGAGGTTATGGTTAATCCTACATCTTTATTAAAAAGAACCATCATGACTTAGAACGGGTTATTCATTTTCGACCTTTTAATCGATTTCCTCAAACGTATCAAATTACGAGTGAGGAGGAAGATTGGATTGAGGGTCGGCGAAAAAAGCAGGACGTTTTACTGGCGGAAAGACTACAACGATTTATGGTACGACTACTAGCTTCGCTCATAACAATTTACTCGTAAAATGTACAATTATTCTTTAAAACAAAACAAATTTAACATTAAACTGTCTATATGACAGAACTCGGAATCTTAAGCTCAACGTTTTGATAACGGGTGAATACCTTGGACGTTAAATTAAGTAAAACCGTATTTGGTTTTCTTAACTGAGGTACCGTACCACCAAAAGCTGAAACTTTTAATTTTTGAGGCACACTGTACCGCTTCGTACGTCGGCCGGCACACGGTGGAGATTACCCCGATGTTTCCAACGCCTTAGCCCCCACAACTCCGCAACATAACTGGTCGCCGATGAGCCAGGACCGTGCATATCCAATTCGGTTACTATTTTACGGTAATGCTCTGGATGAACACTACTAGAGCCAATTTTATTTTGTGTACTTTCTGTGTCACACCAAACCAAAGTTTTAAATAAGTTTTAATAAATTTGCACTGTCAAATAAATAAGGCGTTTATAATTTATTGCTTATCGAAGAAGTTTCCGGTGCTTACATATATAACTTAAACAGAGTGTTCATAAAGCCCCTTTAACCCCTTCATTATTTCTGTTACTGAAAATGAATTAACAAAACTTTGTACTTATCTTGTGTTGCATAACACGACATTTGTTTGGACATATCTGACCCTCAACATTTTTTTGGGGCTTGAGGAGGGGGGGGGGTAACTATTTCAAATGTAAGGTCTACATTCACCATTATAAAGCTTATTAAAAGAGAAACAGAAAGGCGCAATCTAGAGTTTAGTACTTTGCTTTGTTTCAAAGTAATGGACAATCAAAGTTCTGGAAAATGATATTTGTATCTGGAGGCTGAGATGCAAAAAATTCTAGTAATATATTTTGTAGACCAATTTCCCAAATAGTTGGTTGAAACCCTAAAACAGATAAACTTAAATTTTGTGAATTCGGTCAACTCACGTCAGCGGTTCAGCTTCGTGACCGAATTATTTAGCAACTACTAACTTGATGTTACTAAATTGGTCGCGTCAACTAGCCAAGTTAAAATGTTAACGACCGTGCTACGGACAAACCTGGTTCTGCGAAGTCAAATAAAGAAAATTCCCCAAGTTTTCTAATAAAGAATTTACATTAGTTTCATTATTATCGATCATATTTATCAAAACAGTTCCCTGGGACCATGTTTGTTTTAGTTGTAGCATGAGGTGCCCGTCAGGCCAGGTGTGAAGCAGGTGCCAGGCCGCCTACAATATTCGACCCTTCCCTTAATAATCATGCTTCATGCTCTTTTTATAATAATACAGTATGTAATTCATAGAAATTTTAATTCAGGCATTGGGAAGGTTTTTGTTTTTTAACCCGGCATTAACTACGAATTGAATAGTCTGTTAAGTAAAAACACTGGCATTCGTACACTGTCTGTTAAGTACAGTCAAATTAAATACAAACTGAATTCCCCTTCATAGAGGTTTTTACATAAGCCTACGTCTAGGCAAATCCCGAAAAACTAAAGAGGACAATTGTAATTTTCCGTGTATACAGAATGGCTATAAAACTATATATAAGCATTGGAATACATATTGTAGACATTGGTACAGAAATTACGAGATTTAAATAGATGGCACTGGCTTATATTTGTACAAGTAGTAGCTTATATTGTGTAGGAAGTAACTGATTATACAGGGTGTCACAGAAAACCCTTAGCTGGCTATACAGGATCGGATTGTATACATTGAAATCAATTTAAAACGTTTAGTAACTTTTTCGAATTCGGCTTAGTTTAGTCACAATCCGCCATTTTTTTACAAAAACTCACTGTAACTCCAGGAATAGATAAGATATTGACTTCAAATTTGGTATAAGCATTTTGTACGTTACGATTTACGTGTACCAAACACAAAGAATTTTGTATAATAATTTTCAAAATGGCGCCCGTTACAAATTTGTAACGTGGATTATCTTAAAAACCGATAACTTTACAAAATAATCACAAGAGACAAAATATTAAATTTTTTTAACGGCAAACAAAATGGGGTTTTTTTTGTAGGTGAAAGGATAACCGAGTTATCGAGGAAAAAACTCCAAACATAATTTCTTGGTTTTTTTATACAACATCCAAAATTTGCCTAAAACAAAATTTTTTTGAATTTTTATAGAATTAATAAATAAGATAAAATCCATTGCTCGGAAATTTTGGGTTTAGGCTAATTTTAAATGTTGCAGCTACAACTACCAAGAAAATATGTTTTTGTCAATAACTCGGTTATCTTTAGACCTACAGAACGACAAGGAAGCTACAGTATTTTGTCTGGCGTTAAAAAATACAAATATTTTGTCTCTTGTAAATGTTTTGTTACGTTAACGGTTTTCAAGATGTTCCACTTAAAAAATTTCTAAGAGCCGTCATTTTGAAAATTATAAATATAAATTCTTGGTTTTTGGAACACTTGTAAATCGTATCATACAAAATGCTTATACCAAATTTGAACTCAATGTCTTAGTTATTTCTGGAGTTACAGTAAGTTTTTGAAAAAACAAAAACAAAATGGCGGATTGCGACTAAACTAAGCCGAATTCGAAACAAAGTTACAGAACATTTTAAATTTATTTCAATGTATGCAATACGATCCTGTAAGCACGCTAAAGTTTTTTTGTGACACCCTGTATAGGTAAGATACACAATGTAATGATAAAAGGAAACGATTCCAACTTCAAATTTACTGTAATAAATTCATATTCTAACAGAGCATAAATTGTAGACAAAATTGTATAGATTCCGGTATTCAGTAGGTTATATTAACAGTATTTGCATTAAAGAATTTTAATTTAAAAGGATTTCGATTAAACAAATTAAATTTAAAAAGATATAGATTATTGACAGCAAATTCCAAATTTATATGTAAATAGATATAGATTACAAAGGTAAAGGTTCCCGATTACAGAATGCAACACAAAATGAAACGAATGCTGATTGCCGAATTAAAATTTTAAAATACATCGATTACAGAATTCGTCCTATAAATGGATATCACTTTCATTTTTTGAAGGATGTTGATCACACATCACACAATTGAAATGTAAAATTATATCGGTTGCAGAATGTATTCTAGCAGAATCATTCCTCTAAAGAATATTGATTGGGAAATTTAAATTAGAAGGGCATTACGTTCAAATATTGTACCGATCACCGAACTTATCTTTTAACATGATGTTGATTACAGAATTAAAAGGCATTTACTGTAGAATTCATAACCTTAAAGGTATCGATTACAGAATTAAAATTAAAAAAGAAGACACCTATTGAAGAATTCACATCCTAAACGGCTTGATTACAGAATTACAATTTTTAAAGGACAAGGAATACAGAATTCATATTATAGACGGTATTGATTACAGAATTCAAATTTTTAAATTACACCTATTACAGAGTTCATATTCTAGACGGTATTCATTATAGAATAATTCAAATTTTAAAAGGGATATTATTACAGAATTTAATCTGAAAGATTTATTGATTACAGAATTAAAATTACAAATTATATGCACAGCTAAACTACGGAAAATGAATAATAATTTTAATAAGTCGTGCTTTAATTCAAACATTATAAAAAACAAACAAACTGTGAGTTGGTAAAAATAAATCCATTCATGATTATAGACAGAGACATATCCTCTCTCTTCCCTTCACACCGACCTTTCAGAAATATACATAACAATAAGATAAACGTACACAATCAAGACGTGTGTAGAACAAACAGACATGATGACAAACTAAACTGAGTTGTTAAGTAAAACTAAGATGAATACAAAGTTTAGTCAGCGTAGAAGATCGTGGCGCGGAGTTGTTGCGGCCGTCGCTTGTTGTAATATAGTTTGAATTATTTGCAGGAGTTTTCCCCCTCCTTGAGTCGAGATCCTATAAACGTCGCGTTGTATAAATATTACAATAATAATTAAATATAACAGTGGAACTCGTTAAAATTGTATATGGGGGCTGGTAGGGAGGCGGACTGTTCCATTGTGAAGCGAGATGGGGGAGGTAGGCTTTACTCAGCTCCGTAGCCTACTGAGCGCTCTTTTAGAAAAAAACTTTTAAGTTTGTTAAACTACGTTTAAAACATCGTGTGTTTAGTCAATTTTTTGGACTCTGATTTCATAATGAGTAACCTACAAATTAATATGAAAACTTAATTTAAAATTAGTTTAAAAAAGTCACGCACAATATTCACAATTCAACGCACAATGAACTTCAAGGACAAATGGAATCGCGCGTTAAGGGTTTCGTAGTGTCAGCCGTCCCGAGAGTTTGACCAAAATAATTTATGCCCTAACAACACATCAACATGTCATATACCCCACATTCTGAACTATCTACCAATAACAATAATTCGATCACGCAGCTGAACCACTAACGTGAGTTAATAGAATTTTCAAAAATATGTTTTAGGGTTTCAAACAACTATTGGTGAATTTGGACCACAAACTTACGGACTTGGATTTGCATACCGGCCGTCGGCCTCGTATCAGAAGCCCCCACGTGGATTTGAACCTTTTGATAGATTTTGGGGGAACCAAGATTTTGGGGTCATTTATATTTATTTTTTAGATAAAATCCCAAAAGGGTTCCATTTTTTAGTAGGCCTACCAAAAATCCGTGTTTCAATTTGTTGGATTTTTTTGGCTAACAACCTCCCTCGTGTGTACCATATTTGGACCAAATCGGACGTAAAATGCGCCCGTTAGAGAGTGAACATACACATATATATATTATTTTTAAAGACAGCCCAAAACGTGTTCTACGACAATGGTCGGTGCTCATAGACCACTCCCGACCCTTAGGTCCTGTTTATGCACTAGCGGTCGATCGCAGCGGTGCGCCGCGCTACTTTTATAAGTGCATTGAGTTAAATGGGCACGTTTATGCAACAAGAAGCGGAGCGACGAGCCGCAGCGGTTCACAGAAACAGAGCGGTGCACTTACAAACTGCAGTTTTTTGCGGTTTCAAAATGCATTGGTTTAAATGGGAGCGTTTATGCACAGCGGCAAACCGCTCCCGCCATGTCTGTGCTGCCAACCTACCCGGTGTTTGATTACATTTGTTATAACACTTTTTCAGACTGACAGGACTGGAGAACAGTTGGCAGCAATTGCTCCCCCACCACAGCGTTTAATAAACGAGAGGGTAGCCGCCGCGGTCAACCGCTTGACAAAATTGTCAGCCGCTGCGGTCGACCGCTGGTGCATAAACGAGGCCATAGGTCTCGCTATAAGAATCACTGCAATAACTAATATTTCCTATAGAAATTCCTTAATAAGCATGGCGGTAAAAAATATACATTGGAGGCGGAAACTAGTGAACTGAGATAACGGCTATCAACACTGCCTGAAAGGAATGTTTTAAATCAGCTTTTTCAGACAAAAGTTTGTTAGCAGATTATCCAATCTCAAAAAGAAGTGCACAAGTCGTATTTCTAGACAGGAGAAAAGAGTTATCACAGTTTTAATGCTATTGGTAAACACTCTTACTTAAGAGTTGGGTCGTTCGCGAGTGAACGAATGTAAAAGAACTAATCGTTGGACTGACCGAATGATTCAGTCGTTCACATAAAAAGGACGGTCTCGCCTACCTCGTACAATTGATTCTCCTTTTATTTCTCTTTCTCCGCCCCAACTCCACCAAACTGACTCAAAATCAAAAACCGAAAAGAACGAAGATTATTTTGAGTCTTTCAATGAACGAATCCATGATTATGTAAAAAAAGTGAATCGACGTGAATCTGAATCTTAGTGAGTTTGGTAGATCACTGACTCACAAGTGAGTCGGTGAATAAGAGAATGAGAGATTCGTTAGCACTACGACTACAAGAGTGGGACTCGTTCACCAAAATATTATTTATTCTGATTTGTTTTTGAATTCTGGCCTTTTATATACATCTTTAAGATTCTTCTAGATAGTTTATTTAGGTAATTTGTCAATTAAGATTTATTTTATTGGATAATACTATATTAACTGATATCCAAGCAGCGTTTAATCTTTGCAGTAGTCTACTAGTTCTGTTAACGAATTCACTTAAGGCTCGGCTCCCCACATTCAAAACGGCGAAGTTGGGTACCAATTTCAATGTTAAATAACCAAAACATACCTTCACTATTAAGCATATTTTTGTATCGTTTTTGTCAAAAAAAAAAAGAAAAAAAAGAAAGCTGTATGTTTTTCTTAAAGTAAAATAGATTGTGGGTGTTGATTGCTAAGGATTTTTGCAATATCTCTTTTTGCAACTGAGTAAAAAATTAATAAAGTTTACTATTTTTTACTATTTATATCATACGTTTATGAAAACAATAAAACGGATTTTGAAAATGTATTCAGCAATGAACATCCGCATATGACAGTACTTCAAAATGAAACCAAATTTTTAAATTTATTCCACGAATTAACGGGAAAAAATGACTTATTCTGTAGCATTGCTCTTATGGGAATCACATTCAATATGGTGGAAAGGGTAGCGCCCCCTTAAGTTTAAAGTTTGAAAGTCAAATATGGAATGAATTTCCCATTATCCGTTTACAATTTGTTAATGAATAAAAAAGATTATAAAAACAAATATATCAGAATTTTGTATTCAATAATTTTGAATTTTATTTAGTAAAACAATAGCTTCTTTTATTACTGAATGTTTCGTTAATTTTATTTTTATTTCAATTAAATTTTATTGTTTTGTTCAAATTTTGAAATTTTTTTTAAATCCTTTGCCATCTTACTTCTTAATTCCCTAAAGAATTTTTTATGAGCTCAGCCACGTTTTTATTTCTAGGCCTATTTTGACGATTGATATGTCAAATTAAAGGTATTTTTCTCTAGATGTTCCAAACGTCATTTGTTTTATCCTCAATCACTTGGCTTCTGCCCCCTTAGGCATTTAACTTCCCATTTATATATTATGGAAGAAATATTTTATTGAGTGTATGTCACATGTGTTTTATCTTAAGTAATCTCAATTAAATATAAACACCCGTCAAGGGCATCCGCCACCATTAAAATGGGTATATTTTGAAAATGTTGAATTTTTCTAAAAGTTATATTTTCTGATTTCGCATTCTTTAGAGAACATTTATGTAAAGTTGTATGCATATCTGGCCATATTTTCCTTGGCAAAAAACAATAAAAGTAAAGTGTGTTTCTAGATTTTTCGTATTCTTGATCAAAACATATTTTTAACTTCCCGCTACCAATAAAGGGAAGTTATTGATTTCGGTCCGATTTTCGAGTTTTCATTAAATCTCCACGTTTTGAGGTCCCAGGAAGCCATTCTGACTATTCCCGCCGAGATGTCCGACCGTGGGTGTGTGTGGGGGTGTGTGTGTGTGGTGTGGATGTATGTGTGTAAATAAATTTTTGTTGTACAGTTTCTCAAAAACGAATCAACCGATTGAATTCTACGACATGTCATTCGAAAGGGTGCATCAAAACTTAGATCTGATTAGATTTGAGAGTTAATCCATCTAGCCAATCCGAAGAAATTTAAAAAAATAACCTAAATTGTTTTTGGAATTTTTATGTTTTTTAAAAATAACTTTAAAGCGTGCGAAAAAATCATAATAAAACCAAGTATACATTTTTTGTGCTTAAAAAACTGCGTCGACTGCTTTTTTGAAAATGAAAATCGGACGACGCATTCAAAAGTTATCGTTGTTTAAAAATTCACAAATTTTCGTTTTTTGGTATTTTTTTAACATATCTTCCAGATTTCTCAACCAATCAATATAAACCTGTACATTTTCTTTTTGTGTTTTAAAAACTGCGTAGAATGCTTTTTTAAAAATGAAAATCGAACGACGCATTCAAAAGTTATCGTTGTTTAAAAATTCACAAATTTTCGTTTTTTGGTATTTTAACAAATAAACTAATTTTTAAGCGTTTAAAATTCAAACTAAGCGGGAAGTTCTATGGTTGGCCTGCACGGTCAACCAATTTCCAGATTTTTTAAATAAGATTAAACCTTAATTTAAATATTTTTTTCTTATAAATTATACAAGAAATGAATTTATATAAAATTATTAGACACATATATTCCAAACATTGATAGTATGTACTAAAAAGGAGAATAAAGCCAAAGAAGGGGTTATACATATGGAGCAGGGGAGTTTTAGTGGGAAAAAAGACTTTTGGATGTTCGCAGACTTTGAACGCAATTTCCCGAAAATCAAGACTTTTATAACATTTTGTTGAATAAAATTTAAAGTTTTTGAACTAGCATAATGAAATTTTTACCACACTACCCTTATACCATGTACTACTTTTAATGGTATAGTCAACCTTTTTATACCATCAAATACTTTATTTTTTATAATCTTGTTAAACAAATTTGGTTGAATTTGAAAAGTTTTACTAAAAGTTGCCTAAAATTGTTTTTTGTTATGCTACAATGGTTTTTATACCATTAAAATTACAGTCGATTATAAGGAACAAGAAAATATTTAAAAAAATTAAAAAATTTATAAAACAAAAAATTTATTTAAACTTTTAATAATACCACCCCCCACCCCAAAATATACAAATATATATAGATTTAGGTAAACAAAATTTGTTTGTCATATTCCAACTATATAAATGGTGTTTAAGGAATTATCAGAGAAAAATTTTAAAAATTACCACAAATATGAAAATTACGTTTAATGGTGGCAGATCTCCTTAAGTAATTAATTTCATTTAAATAAACAGCTGTCTTAATAAACTAAATATTTCTAATTATAACCAATCACTAAGATGTTTACATTTTAATTTTTGTAATGTTAGTTTTCAGTTCACTGTATATTTAATTTTATGGTATATGGTTCTGTAGATTATTAGTTAAAATACAAAATGTAACAAAGAAGAAGAAGAAAACAACATGTAACATTGGTAGGAAATTGGGATCGTATAAACCACAGAAATTACATGAGAGTGTTTCGTAATCAAATCTATCTTAAATCCTCATTAAAATTAATGACTCAAACATCATTATTTAAAGATTATGTTCCCTGCTATTAAAAATAGACAAATATTTTAAAATAAATGTTTGTTCATTAAAAAATGTATTGCAAAAACTTTCATATGATGCGCCATCTATTACAATTTGTTTAACTTACATGACAGTTTACTCCTAACTTGCGAAATATTCGCACGGGTCAGGTAGTATATTATAAAAGAAAAAAAATTTTATCGTGAAATCTACTAATTGTGAAACAGATTGAAATACAAATTAAAGATGGAAGGCTTCCATTGTAAATTGTATGATATTTATACTGCATTAATGTTTAAGTACTGTATTGATTGAATTATGTCAATTTTATAAACTCAGTGTAGTGAACGTGAACGGAACGGATATGTCTATCTCTAAGCCTTCTAGGTAGCACGAGTCAAAACATTCATACTTTCGGACTATATTTTGTTACTGCATTATGTGTGTTGGCTAATCTGTACGAAGCTAGAAATTATATTTACTGGTGGTAGTCGGACGGGTGTCATTCTCAGTGGGCATGTAAATATAAGCAATTTTATAAACTCAGTGTAGTGAATGTGAACGGAACGGATACGTCTATCTCTAAGCCTTCTAGGTAGCACGAATCAAAACATTCATACTTTCGGGCTATATTTTGTTACTGCATTATGTGTTTTTTCTAATCTGTACGAAGCTTGAAATTATATTTACTGGTGGTAGTCGGACGGGTGTCATTCTCAGTGGGCATGTAAATATAAGCAATTTTAGGCTGGAAAATTCGTGATCCACTCTGAAACGGTTACTGTTTGGTCAGCTATTTTAACTCGTAGATTTATTGGCAATGAGGAAAGTAATGATACTGGAGTAATTAAGGTGCGGCCATACACATCACGTCACGGCTGGAAAATATTTGAATGCTCTGAAAGAATACCGTGCCGTGACGTGACGGTTTGTACAGTCAGCGGTCCCGTCGACCAACGTCTTGGAATCTCAGCATTTTCAGCGTATATTCGGGAAACAACGTTGATGCCTGAATGTTTGATGACTATATTTTGTTGGCTCCGTAGCAGTGATAATACAAAAATACCGATTTATTTTCATCATAACAATTTTTTTGTATACATGAGTTGTTAAAATCATTGATCATTGCTTCTAAAGCAACTTTAGCATTAAATCATACGGCTTCCTTACTGTATTCACGTCTGTTAAGTTCCTCTCATAACTCAAAGCTCGTACTTCAGTTTACAATAAATATAGTAAGTATTAAAATACTAAATTAATTTCACAGATAAAACAATAACTTCTTCATCGTCTAAGGCTTAGGTTTTTTTTTAAATTGTAAATAAATAATACTCAGAGGTCTGTCGACAGTACTTAATGTTTGCTTACTTTGTTTAGATTTAACCATGAATAGTTGGCGTCAAATGATTTTTCTGAAACATTTAAATAAACAAAGGTCGTAGCAGTATAGCCTACATTTCAATATTAGTGACTACATTTTAATTTCCTGTGACAGGAAACATCTGTACAGGATCTTTAGGAAGGGGCATTACCAAGAATAACAACTATGCATTAAAGCCGCGTTTACAATATGTAGCAAAACATGCTATATAACTTTTGCTATATTTAACAATGTTATATGAAGCAAATGTTATATAGCAAAAGCTATATTTATCAGTTTTAACCAAAATGAACCCATGTTGCATGTAGCAAAAATAATGCAACAGAATAGTTTCATAGAAGATGTCGAGGAGGAAGAATCAGTTGCTAGTGGTAGCAATTACAGTATTGTTGGCAGCTCACAGAAGAAAACAAAGGTTTTGGGATCGGCCATCGCTACACACTACGCAAAAGTACAGTGGGAGTGACTTGTTAAATAACTTGAATGCTAATTATTATGACGTACAACCCTCATTGTGTTATGAAACAAAGTTTCAAAAACTTTTTACGGATGACGAGTGAAGATTTTTTAGTATCTGGATGATTGGCCAAAGAATTGAGAAAAAGAACACAACATTCAGCAATCAATACCTGTGCGCGAAAAGTTGGATTGCACTTTGAGATTTCTGGCTAGTGGAGATTCATACCTTAGTCCAAGTTATTTGTTCAAATTTTTAAAAATCTACTATTTCGATGTTCCATTCCAATTCCACCTGCCTCTCTGTATCCAATGAGTTGGGTTTTGTACTTCAAAAATAATAAGCTCTTGAATGCGAACCACTTTACGTAGCCTGGCTCGCCATCGACTTCTGAACCACTCTTCTTTTTCAACAGTCTCTGAAACTGTCTAATAAGGCAACGCATTTTCCTCTCAACTACAAGACGATTGAGTTCATTTCAACACTATGTTCGCTCACTTTTCTTGTTTCGCTTTTTGTAATCCGGAGAAGTAGTATCCCACGAAAAATCACGGCTGATCACGGAACAAATCTATTAATTGTATTATGGAATCATTATCCTAGTCTCTGTCATTTAGTAGCTCTTCCATTATAAAAATTCAAGCAATTCAAACAAACACGTGCGCACAACTGATTGATAATGCTACATGTAGCAGACGCTGGAAACAAAAATCGCGTATAACATTTGATAGATGTAGCAAATGTTACATACAGCATAAATTGCCTTTTATCTTACCGACTCCGAATGGATAGCATAATTTTTGCTAGATGTAGTAAAAAAAGCTACATGTAGCATCGAAAATTTCTATATGTAACATTTTTCCGTTTTGAGTTTTACTAAATGAAGCATTAATTTTTTGTATGACTTTTGCTATATAGCAGGTATTCCTACTTAGTGTAAACGCGGCTTAATCAACAACTACTTCTTACAGTAAACTTAAACTTACTACTGGTACTAAACTTGGCTACAACCTCTACTATGAACTTTTAATTTTGTTTTGAAACTTTACTGTCCAATACCTAGTAGCATTTACTTTATAATTTTTAGCAATGCCAACAGGAGGAGTTTTCTTATTATTGACAATCGGTAAATAAATGTAGACCTTAAAATAAAAAATAAAAAAACGGAGTATTAACTTAAGCGGTAATTTATTTAAGTTTCCTTAATTTTGTTTTTTGTTTTTTGTAATTTAATAAATAATGGTTATTCGACTTTGCATTCACAAAAATTTAAACGAATTATTATAAAAATTACCTGACTACATCGCAACCGATAGATTGTTTTTATATTGTTGTTGTTGATGTTCCTGTACAGTGTAATTTTTCAATTCATTTAAAAAAAATGTTTGTTCTAGTTTGTACAATTTGTATATTTTAGCTCTAGTGACCCTGAAATGGACTGGCTATGGAGCAGGGATGATGCGTAGAGCTTGTTGGATATGGTCGCGTGAGGGTGTGTCTGTGTGAGAGAGACTGAAAGTAGTTTTGAGTTTTTGTGTGGAAGAGAGTATGAATGGGTATTGTGTAATTAAACTTAGATGCAGTAAAATGTTGAGTATTTTTGTGTATATATAACCTTTTATAAATTAAACTTTTAAGTGTTAAACCTTTTGTTAGTTTTGATATGTTTGTTTAGGTTCCCGTTTATTACTTTCTTACAATTTCCACCCCGCTATTTGTATGTTTTGCCCATAATATGTGTTTTAATTTAATTTTGTAAACTTAACTGCTAGCATAACCCTTTTTTATAAAGTAAATTAGAGTTTACTTCTGCAACCTCAAAACGGGTTTGCCCTAGAGGCTGCCAAATATTGTATTCCCCTTTACAAGCTATTCTGTTATTTAAAAAAAGTTAAGTTTTATTTTATACTTTATTGTAAATAGTGTAATGAATAGAGACTCAAAAAGGAGTCTACCCTACAAAAGGTCCTGCAGTCCTGAATTTTTTATATGTTGTTTGGGACCATTAGGTAATAATGAATCCAAGTTGTCGTCATCCTAGCCCCATGGCAACTTTTTGTATACGCCAAAAACTGTGAAATGTTGGCAATTGTTTTAGTTTTTGGCCTAAAACTTCTTTCCTGTGCAAATTACCGGAGTTTAATGAACATCAGTGGAATGAGCCCTGAAACAATCTTCCATTTTTCATTTTTCTTTAAATTCACTCAAACTCTTCAGAATTTTATGCTAAAAAAGGTTTGAGGCATGGATTTTGTAGATAATTAAATGCTATACAACTTTTATACAAGCAATAATTCTTTAAAGTGAACTCTTCTTGTAGGTTTCATGAGTCAAAGTCGCAAGAAAATTAAAATTTCGCAAAGCTTGAGAATTTACCCCTTTTTTGCTGCCCCATATCTCGGTAACCGTTGGTCGTACTACAAAAAAAATTAGTATAGACAAGCATACTTGTTGGAAATTTTGCCCTTTACAATTCGGCGTTTGTAAATAGTATATGCGAAAATGCAAAGGAAAGAAGTTATAGGCCAAAAACTGAAAAATGAGCCAACATTTCACAGTTTTTGGCGTATAAAAAAAGTTGCCATGGGGCTAGGATGACGACAACTTGGATTCATTATTACCTAATGGTCACAAACAACATATAACAAATTCAGGACTGCAGGACCTTTTGTAGGGTAGACCCCTCTATTCATTGGACTAAAAGTTATGTTCTTAGTTTTCTTATTTTGTATGTGTTTGTATATTTGTCAGGGAATTAAATAAATATCTAAAAAAATAATAACACAATTAAAAGTATTGCTACATAAAAATAAGTTTAATTTTCACATACAAGAAGTTGAAGTTTAAACGCGAGAAACTAAAGTAAATGTACACCGTCGGAATTGCGAAATGAAATATAAATACATTTAAATTTAGTAATGGGGAGGAGGGGGGGTTAAATTGCATTATATCACAGTGCCTCTCTGGGAGGAACTAATTACAATTAAACTGAAGAAGCAATAAAAAACACGACAAATATTATAAAGTGATGAGTTCTCTGTTTTTGTTATTTCTAGAAACCAATGTTATTTTAATAAAACAATGCTTCGATGTTAAATGTAAAACTATTAGCCTTATTCAAATATACAATACTGACGACTAATTAATGTGGATTCATCATTTAGTTAACGCTGTGAGAAATGCAATGATTGTGTTAATCTAATGATACTAATTTTACTGAGGTGATCGATAGGTAAGAGCACAGAGAACGCGTAAGCGTATACAATCAGAGATGTTACTGGCTATTAAGAGATGTAGAAATCAAAATCTATAAAACATCAAATATCCACTACTAGAAGCTGGAGCGGCGTTGCCAAGCTTCCTATACTCTTCCATCTCCTAGTCATGACGCAATTACGAGATTGAGTCATAGACGTATACAAACGGTATTATGAAGTAACTAAGAGATTGAGTTATAGACGTATACAAGTATACAACCGGTACAATGAAGGAACTACGAGGACGAGTTACAAATTTATACAAACGGTAAAATGAAGTAACTACGAGATTAAGTTACAGACGTATACAACGGTAAAATGAAGTAGCTACGAGATCGAGTTACAGACGAATTCAACGGTAAAATGAAGTAGCTACGATGTTGTGTTACAGACGTATACTCACGGTAAAATGAAGGAACTATGAGATTGAGTTATAGACGTATACAAACGGTATTATGAAGTAACTATGAGATTGGGTTATAGACGTATACAAGTATACAACCGGTACAATGAAGGAACTACGAGGATGAGTT
>JAGFPH010000299.1:289753-318490 GCA_018207615.1 Philaenus spumarius | reverse complement strand
AAAATTTGTTCTTACTTTTCAGCGTGACGCGGTTTCTCGACCAACATCCCATCCCAAAGTGTCTAACGGGCGCAAAGAAGTATAACTTCAAAATGTACGTACTTCCAGTTATTGCATTTTTTGCCTAACAAACTCGTCCAAGCGACTTAGAAAACCAACGTGTGTACCCAATTTGGACCAAATTGGAAAAATGCTGTTTATTGTTGTAGTTCTGTGCTGGTCAAAATAAAAACCAGTATACTGTTAGCCAAAGGTACTTTCGTTAGAGTACGAACACAATATACACATTTTATTGACACCCCAAACGTGTTCTGGGGGCCGTGATCGGTGCTCGACTTAGGTATCACCATAAGTGTCACTGCAATAGCTCATAATTTCCTGTGAAAATTCGCTAATAAACGAAAATTCCACCTCTTTTAATACTACTTTAGACTCAACTTCCGACAACTCTGTAGAACACACAGAACGTTATCGTTCAGTAGAAACTCAAACTCAAGAACAAAGAAATTGGACGAAATTTAAACCCTTCCAAATATATTCAGCGCTCCACAATACCAGCATACTTTATAGCGTTGGTTCATATAATATATAACATTATTTAATATAATAACACCGGCTCTGCCTTATCACGGCGGTAATAAATCCCCTATAATAAATATATATAATGTTTTATTGCTCATAGATAATATATTTTTTGTGCGTCTGAACTGTACAATGTATTATTAGCCGTGGCATAGCTTCGGGCAATGTTGTGCCTGTAATTATAATGCTAAAATAATGACCCGCTCCGAACCCGAGCATTGTGTGAGTGTACATGGAACTTGAGTTTTATTACAGGTTTTAACTTCATCATACAATAAATACCAACTTCTTGCAACTAGAAGATGTATGCTAATTGCACAATATATTGTTTTCATTGCTTTACAAAGGCAGAACGCCTAATTTCAGTATCGTGCACTCACATGCCTCATAATGAGCTAAATTAATATCAACTCCTGCAGAGTTAATAAAGGATATAAATATTTTTGTTTTCTCTTTGTATTCTCAAAAGCGAAAAGACGCCGCCTAATACCTCGATTCTCTGCTTTTTCATTAACGGTTTTTCGCAGTAAAGCACAAAAATTTGTTAATAACCAAGTGGGTATCGTTAAACCACAGCTCATACAGTATGCGGATGTTTAGGGGGAAATGTTCACGTGACTATTGGCCACGCACCTAAAGTGGTGCCGTAACTAACCTAAAATTTGGTTAAAATTAGAGACTAACCTAAAAAACTAGGAAATATTTTTGGGTTAACCTACAGATTTAGTAACATTTTCGTCGTTAACCCAAGAGTCACGTGACTTTTAACTAACTTCAGATCACTTTTAACTAACCAAGGCCGTCTCTACTACAGGCCGGAGTGCTTCCCCCTTCCCCTAGCCGCTACGTCACAGTCTGGGTTGAACTCAGCCATAGTGTAAATGGAGCGCGCTTTCATTTACACGTTCCTGGACCTTTTTACAGTAATTTATTTATAATGAAACTTATATATTTGATTTCTGTATGAAATACGGAATACAGCGATGTAAAAATCTTTTACTTAAGTAAATATTATAATTTGTATTAGGAATTAAAAGTATTCAAGATTTGTGATATCGGGACACGAAAAAGTCACACAGCGTAAACATTTTTTGTTTTTGGGGTAAAAACAAACTACAATTTTTATTTCACATATTTTTCGATAAGTTGTTTAGTTTGTTCAATAATCAAAGGTAAAGGCCAGGACATCGGTCATTTCAACTCGCGCCGCTAGTCAAAAAAAAGATATGACAGCGCCCCAAAGTAAAAGTAATGATTACATTGATCTTATAAATAGGGGCAACTTAAAATATCCAACTGATTTAACAATAGGCATACTGCAATGTATGCTAAAAGTGTTTAAAGTATTGATTAGTAGTAGATTTGAGAAGCAGTTCCTTCTTTGTGGTTCACAAAAACAATTACTGTGCCACCTTTGTCTAGAAGCTTGCGCCAGTACATTTGAAGAGAACTGTGAAGTTCCAGAGACCTCTGTCCGAAATAGTGCAAGTAGTATTTTCAAAAAGTCTAATATTTTCTCAATAACTATTCTAAAGTTAGATCAAACTTTTGTGACTCCAGGTTGTCAAGAAAAAGAAAAGTGGATAAATTTAATTTAATTTAAAGACTGCGTATATCACCATTTCATCTCCAAACGTAATTATTGATCTTAATAAAATATAATTGTATGTAGTTTAAACGTAGATTTTAATTTGTAAAGGAAATTTCCCGTAAAATAAATTTGAGTGATCAATTATAATTTTACGCTCTAATTATTATATTACAATTGGTTTCTGTTACTTTTATAAAACCTAGATATAGCATAAAAACAAACTGCAATATATGTAACTTCGAAACTTAGGTTGTTTTATATAGATAAAAAACTATTACACTACTTATAAACAAGTTTTAGTATTAAGTGGTTTATTATTTAGTTAAGTTTAAATTTTCAGCGAAATAGGACGAAGGGTTTCGACAGTAGACCAGTTTAAAGCAGAGTATGTCGGGGCGCGCCGTATGTTTCTTACGGGAGGAACCGGCCGGGTAGCACTCTGACCGTGACGTCACGAATTCAGCGCTCCGGCCTGTAGTAGAGTCGGCCTTGGCCTAACCCCTCTATGCCGGCCCATGTTAAATTAAGCTACTTTAAGTACATTTTTCTCAAAAAGTATAGAATAAGTGCTACATATTTGAAATTTTAGCACGACTTTATATAGGCCTACGCCTTTTTAAGCAAACACATGCTATTTGACTATTTTCCAAAAACTGGATCATACATTTTTATTTAAAAAAAAACTTTTAAAAACATTTTTTATAGAATCTACAATTTTTACACTAGGGCAATGTTAAGATATAGCCTTAATTTTGCATATGTCTGTAGAAAACAGAATAAAGTATATGACACAAAAATGTCATCTTCAATAGTTCCTGAGAAAAATGTACCTAGGTCAATAAAAACTAAAGTTTCGGGAAACTAGCGTAAACAAGTCAAATCTTATCTAGAATGAGTGTGGCATCGTTAAAACATCCCTGCACCATAGTCTGGATTCTCTGTTTGCTTCTCTTCTTCCTCCAGGTTTATTTTCCTTTTTCTTCTGGCAATTCTGGCAGTTCGGGGTCATGTTTTCGGCCGCTCTGTTGGCTTTTTCATTCGCAAAATGTCAAAACTGCGAAGCGTGTTTACTGCTTTGAAGTTTAACTGTAGGCCTAGCAGTTTGTAAATGGCCAATTTACTTAAAACCCCATGATTGAAGTGCAACACAAGTATGAGTCATATACAAGTAATCTGAAAGTGTCAAGTCTTTTTGAATTTTTGTCCAAACCACGTTGTAAAAACTCGCTTGGGTTTTGTGTTCTTTGGTGCAGGAATTTTTTAAGACATTTGGGTCTGTCAGGTAAATCTTTTTGGTTAAAACAATTATATCAAAGTTGAGTTGTTAGCAGTGTTTGCCAACACCAGAAACATAATGTCCCAGAATGTACAATATATTAGTTTGTTGTAGGTCTATGTACTGGAATTTGCACGAGCTCATAGGAGTGACTTAGTTTGGTTTTTTAGCAGCTAAAGATTTTTTAGACCAAAAACCCTTATATTTTCTAAAAGAAAATACTTCAATGAATAAAAAAAAAAAATATATAATAAATTTAGATTTTTTTAAATCTTTTGGTTACGCGCTCCTTTTAAACTTATTCGAAGAAAACAGGGCGTTAAATAAGAAATCCGAAAGTTTATCACCATATTGGAAAATGGCGCCCATTTACAAATATTTTAACTACATATCCCAATTTAAAGTTTGCGGTCAGGTTTATAGTTTGCAAAATACCAATGGTAGCCCATTTAAAAAAGACATCCTGTTCATTACACTGTAAGGGACAATTAATTGTGGGTATTCCCTAATCACATTAATATTACTCAACAAATATTAAAACAACAGATTCTAATATACACACAGTGTGTTGGCACACGGCAGAAGAAACCTAGTAAAGCTTCAATACTATCCCTGACTACACGTAGAAGGTGACTATTTACTTACGACAAAACCACCGGCATTAATTTCTTTCCCCATCTTCCGGTCGTCGTAAAACTTATCTCAATGTTTAATTTGATAACAGTGTCAGGTGTGTAAGTCACACAGCTTATATATTATATTAAGCAGTAAAATGTTCTCTTTATATTATACCACGTGATATACTCCCTTAGTAGTCGGGCAAGTATTGTAATCTTGTTCCAAATGTCAAAGCCTAGCAATTGCAGTTACTTTATTAGTGAATGTACATATAGGAAAGATTGCAGTGACACTTATATTCAGACCTAAGGTCGGGAGTGGTCAATGAGCACCGATCAAGCCCCCAGAACACATTATTTGGTGTCAAAAAAATGATAGTGTGATTCAGGAAGAAACTGAGAAACTTTCAGGGCGTATGTATTTTACTAGTGAAAATTAAAAAAACGTTTACATAAACATAGGTTCGAAAATGCTTCGTTTCCAGTTACCCACCATTTTGATTTTTTGTACAACATACTTAATATCTTTGGATGTAGGTAATATATTGAACGAAAATTTTGTATACATATTTGGTATGTCATCTTTTACCCACGTACAAAAAAAGTTTTCATATATTTTCAAAATGGCGACCGTTTAAAATTTGTAAAATACCTCAAGAACTGCAACTTAAAAAAAATTACAAGAAACAACAAAATTTCCTTTTTAAATGACAAACATTGCGGGTTTTTTATTACTTCCGTAACTTCAAAGATAACCGCGTTACAGACTAAAAACTAAACAAAATTTATCTCGGTAGTTGTCCAAAATGATAAAATATATTTCCTACAACCAAAGATATTAAGTATTTTTGTAAAACAAAATGGTGAATGACTGTAAAACGAATCATTCCCGAACCTATGTTTATATTAACTTTTTTCTTTATTTTCACTAGTAGAACACGTCATAAAAGTTTCTCCGTTTCTTTCTGAATCACCCTGTATATATTATATATACAGTGTGATTGAAAAGTCCCGGAACGGTGTAATATATTTTTTACCGTTATAGATAAAGTAATGAGACTTGGTATATCAATAATAGCCATAAATGTCTACTCTTTTAAGGTATTATTACTTTTTTATCTCTTAAGGGGGACGGCCCACGAGGAGTCAGACAAAATTCTTAAATAGCAGCATAGGTCGAGTTTGGTATCAAATTAAAGGTCTTAGTTAGTAGAACACATTGCCGCAAACCGGACTTCGAAAGGTCCATTCTAACCAAAATGGCGGCCCTAAACGTGTTGAAATAAATTGATATAAAGTTGCTAATATCTCGAAAAGGAAGAATTTTTAGAAAAAAATTCAAGAGACAAAAATGTTTATTTCAAAGTGCTTGACCTAAACAAAGTGCTCCCAAATCAATTTCGTAAATTTTATTATATTTTTTTAATTTTCTAAGATGGAGTAAAAATAACATTTACGAAATCGATTTGGGAGCACTTTGTTTAGGTCAAGCACTTTGAAATAAACATTTTTTGTCTCCCGAAATTTTTTCTAAAAATTCTTCCTTTTCGAGATATTAGCAACTTTATGTCAATTTATTTCAACACGTTTAGGGCCGCCATTTTGGTTAGAGTGGACCTTTCGAAGTCCGGTTTGCGGCAATGTGTTCTACTAAGACCTTTAATTTGATACCAAACTCGACCTATGCTGCTATTTAAGAATTTTGTCTGACTCCTCGTGGGCCGTCCCCCTTAAGGGATAAAAAAGTGATAATACCTTAAAAGAGTAGACATTTATGGCTATTATTGATATACCAAGTCTCATTACTTTATCTATAATGGTAAAAAATATATTACACCGTTCCGGGACTTTTCAATCACACTGTATATAGGGCCTGTGCATTTATATGTTCGCACTCTAACGGCCGTATTTTACGTCCGATTTGGTACCAATTTGGTATATACGTTGATTTTATAAGTCGCTCGAACGAGTTCGTTAGCCCAAAAAATCAAACGAAAGCACGTTGTTTGACCTGATTTTTTTAGATTTTTCTTACTGGAATGAAAAATTGTTGGGATTTTATCTAAAAAAATAAATATAGGAGATTATTTTGCACATTTTGTTTTTTTACACGACCTTATAAATGTCTGGTTCCCCCAAAATCGATCAAAACGTAAAATATTATAAAAGTACCCTATTCCCACGCAGGGAATTTTACAGTGGGGACAGCTTCTGATCCGACGCCGGAAGGCCAAGGTACAAACTCGCAAAGCTAACTTTTCCTATGCGAGCGGAACGAAACAGCACGTGAGCCAGGGCTGGAGGCTGAGATTCAAACAAATTCTAAAAGTATAATTCGTTCACGCAAGCAGATATTCAGCTGTTCAATTTCCCAAATAGTTGGTGAAACCCTAAAACATATAGACTTAAATTTGGAAATTCGCACAACTCACGTCAGCGGTTCAGTTGTGTGAAGAAATTATTCCGTGATCTAGTTTTTTTCTGAGCGTCTTTACTTTGCTTGCAAACCAAACTCCACTAACTAAAATTTAAAAAACAAAAATTGGCAAACTAAATTATATGGATTTCAATACAACAGATTTAAATCCGAGTAGGTAAATAATTACGTGGTGTTTAAGAGTTTATAATTGTATTCAATAAACAGTAAACGAATGTTGCACGAAAATTAATCGACAATAATTCCACCCACGAAATTCCTTAAACAATTTTCATCGAAAGTGTTGAAATGTTTGAAGGTTAATCGAAAAGGTAATAAATCCCAAAAGAATAAAAAGTAACAACAAAGTGGCAATTAATTTCTAACCAAATCAGTTGTTTAACATTACTTTATCTAATCGGAAAAGTTGGAAATACAAGAAAAGAGATCAAGATAAACAAAACATAACGAGGAATGCACGCAAAAGTCGGTCTCGCAATTATAGAATCAAACAAACTATACATTAGTGTTATCAAAATGGGTGTTGGTTCCGTAGTCCACGGAGGTTATTAAACGTGGCTGCATTTAAAATACAACAATAATAAGCCCGGGACATGCGATTCTCTTGTGAATTACATCCGTATTCCGTAGAAACAACTATTTATTTATACTTCTACAAATGTATTTTACAAATTTGATTTTACAATTCAAATTTATCCGTAATGTATGTTTATATAATGTCTGTGATTGTGGTATTTGTTTTATCTACGTAACAACCAGTAGAATTGCGGTCAGAATTATTTGGGTGGTTTTAGTAACCGTAAAGATTGTATCAATAACTTTACTTAGTTCCATCCATCACTACCATTTCTCTCGTAAACTGGATGAGTTTCTTGAATAAGTATTTTTAAATCTATAAACGTCACGTATATTTTGTAGCGATGTACCGGTTGTTTCAAAATGAATATCGGTGTTTTAAGGCTCTGTAGTATTTATTACATTTAACTTACAATTATAAATAATACAAAAATGAAAGAGAAACTCAGTTTTTCCAACAAGTGTTTAATGTGAGCACCATTCGTCACACAGCACACATAGAGTCAATAGGCGAGTTCGTCCCAAACTTTGATCAGTGTGTCTGGAGTAATTGTTGTCCTGATTCTTAAGTAGGGTAGATCAGCTGTAGCGGAGGCACATACACATGACCATATATGAACCTCCAAAGGTAAAAATCACATGGAGGCCATGCGAAACAAGCTCTGTCATCAGCCCCTTGCGGACAATCCAGCGGTCGGTTTAACGTAATTTTCTTACAATAACCTTTTCCCCTGTAAATTATTTGTGTACAACAATGCGAGTAAGAAGCATAGTCAAATCGTAATTTTATGGTGGTTTTAGACAGTGCCTAACTTACCACCACTCAACACAAAATAGAAAAAGAAATGTAAATACAAATTTTTTCTTTAATTGTACTACGTTTTATTTTCGCAAGATTTCTTGCATTTGTTTATTTAAAACACAGGAAAAGCCGGGCACAACAGCTCCTTTAAGAAACACCTTGAGAAACTTCTTAAACCCTTCAATTTATCCCCGCTAGACAGGCTATTGAACTCGAATAACCTTTTTTCGTTCAGTCAATATGGCTGCCTGCATCGGCCATTTTGTTTTATACGACGTTGAATATAGCTCAAGTTACACAGAGAATTTACATAATACTGTATTTATTAATTGAATTATATTACAAGTAGATAACTAGTAATAGGTTATTATTAACTTTTATGCAGGTTAATACGGGACAACATGTAGTTATACATTAAAATAGAAGTGTATAGGCTTGACAGAACGTTGTACGAAGTCGGCTCATTAACAAGTAGTTTGTAATTAATTATAGGTTAACAATACGTCGCCCGACACCCAAGTCTCAAGGCCACTGAAACCTTCACTAGTGAAACATTTTAGACTTTATAATCATGCTTGGAGTTAGATTAATAACATTATAAAGTTATATTCTATATACTTCCGCCGTCAGTGGCGTAAATACTGGGGATAAATGGGACGGCAAGTGAATAACACTGTAAAAATACCTTTAAATCTACATGTTTTAAAGTACTGAATAACTATAAAATAAAATATCAGTCTTGTTTTGTTTTGAAATCATACAAGATTTCCCTAGGACACCCAGAAGTTAGATTTTGTCCTACTCAACCATCAGTGGCGTAAATACGGGGAGCGTCAGAGAGGACCAATCCCTCATAAGGGAATAAACATTTGTCAATAAACACGTTTAAATATACAAAGGTCGGTGGTTTAAGAGTATATTAATTTTAAACATCGTCTTCTCTAAAATATGTATACACTGTGTTTAACATTTTAAAGTTATTACACTCACTACACATACACTATAAAATCCTTTAGCTGGAATTTTTTAAATAAGTTTTGTCAGCAAAATTAATAGTCCGGTCAAATCAGCCGAAAAATTGCTAATTAGGGGAAAAATACGCCGAAATTTTGAAACTCGGCATAGTTGCTCATTCGAGTATCCTGTACAGCATACGAAAATTCCCCAAAGGTGTGGGGTGAGCGGGAGGTTTGGGAGCCATTAAAGGTATTTTTTACAAGTTTTCTTAAATACCTCGAGAAATATTGAGTTTAGCGAAAAACTAACCTTATAAAAAATTAAACTACAGTAAATTCTCTTCAAAAAAGGTGATATTCGTTTTTATCGTACTGGCTATAGTTTTAAAGATACAGTTTGTGGAAAATACGACTATAGTGTGTATACACTAACTTGGCGTCTGTACCCTTAGCTACCTGCTACAGACCCTTCCCGTCCCTTCTCACTCCCTTTCTCACACATCTGTTTCAATAATTAGTCACCTACTGGGTTAACCATTGCACTATTATAATTTTTTTTTGTGACTCACAATTTCAAATTTTTGTAAGGATATTTATAAAGATCGGGAAAAATAAGAAAAATGATACCAAATATGACGTTATTACGTTTGTAAAATCCATTTATGTTACTACATGTTTATTCATTACTTCAGTCTTATTTAACTTTATTAGGAAATTAAATATAAACAACAGAATTGTTTAGCATGCATTATTTATTTCGTAAAATTTTCTAACTTGAAACTTTTTAGTGACACGTATAGTTGTTTTCAATCAGCGGGAAGAGGTTTCCACTAGCCGCCGTAATGCACCGTTACTCTACAAATACAAAGTTGTACTGTAATAGGCCTACTCTCCACGAACAATTAAAATTCAATTGACTTATTAATGATTTTTTTTTATGAAATAATATGGAATGAGTATATCGCATTATAAAGTAAATGTAATTTTGTTTTAAGACTCCTTAGGTAAAAATATTATGTGAAATAAACTAATTGTAAAAATAAAAATGTTTACTTATAACATTCAAATTGTTACATTTGTTATGAGCCCACGTAACTTTTTCGCCCAAACTAAGGGATAGTTCTTACAAAAACGTGCTAACATTTAAAATGTCAATTATTTTTTAAATACAGTGATTTTTTAAATATTAAAATTTTTCTGTAAATCTGCAGTGTAAAACGTATCAAATGACACTTCATTTGTACAAATTGGTTGAGAAATAACTACGTAATGGGCCGATATATTAATTCCTTAGCGAAGTATTATACAGTGTCAACAAAAGTATCGGAACGTCTGGATATCCCGCCCTTTAACAAAGATAGAAAAATTGTTTATCAGAACGAATTTGTATGGATTCAAAACAAACTAATATAAAATTAATTTATTATATGTTTATGTGGTTTCATGTAAATAAATAGCATGACTACACCTGTTTAAACACTATAGGTTTAACGTTCTAAATTTTTTCCGTCTTAAGTTATAAATATTAAATTACATTTTTTCCTTAACATGAATTCTAGCCTCTAGCCTATGTTGCAGGTACGATTTTATCAGTTACAACAGGATACATGTTACATATTTGTCAATTAGTACGTACCTTGATTAGCTCATCGGATTATTTACTACCCGTGGATTAACTCCACTAGGAAGCAATCAATTAACTTTAATGCTGACTATAATTTATCCCACTAAATATTCATTCTGCTGTCATTTATTTAGCCGGGCAGTTGACGGATTTGGATGTGATTGCGCAAACATTACACACTTAAACGTTGGTAAATTTTTATAGTTTTTGTGGATCCGGTTTGGTTTTAAAATGGTTGAATTATATTTCATCTAGCTATAAACAAATGTATTTAACAAAAATTCGATTTTTTTAAAAGTTTCTTCGTTAATTTTGTTCACATTTTATAAACATTTAATATTGGAACAGAGACAAATCTTCAATGCAGAAAAATACGCGAAATTTAAATCTACAGTTTAACAACAAACCCCCCCCACCAAACCCCCATTCATTTCTATCTGATACTAACATTAATAATTAACCGTATCCACGTGGAAAGGTAGACTTTCTTGGTTTACGATTTAAGGTTTAATAATGCACAACCTTCTTGCAGGAAAAGTAAGCTTCTTCATCTCCTAAATATTTACTCAGCTAGTCGTCTTGGCCCGTCTATATATATTTTATACAGTGCTTCATTAATGTTATATTTTTATTGTATTATTCACACACATTATTGTGAAACTTGAACATTAACTAAACACAAACATTTGTGTATTGTGGTTAAACTAAATACAAACATGTGTATATTATAGTTAAACTAAAATACAAGCATTTGTATATGTTGTTAAACTAAATACAAACGTATATTGTGGTTAAACTAAATACAAATTTATATTGTGGTTAAACTAAACACAAAAATTTGTATATTGTGGTTAAACTAAATACAAACATTTGTGTATTGTAGTTAAACTAAATAAAAACATTTTGTATATTTTAACTAAACTAAATACAAATATTTGTGTATTGTAGTTAAACTAAACACAGTCATTTGTGTAGTGTAGTTAAACTAAGTACAATCATAAGTATATTGTTGTTAAACTAAATACCAAAATTTGTATATTGTGCATGTGTATATTATAGTTAAACTAAATACAAACTAAGTTATAATGTGGGTTTAGCCTATTTGATTGTTTGTGTATTGTAGTTAAACTAAACCAAACATTTGTATATTGTAGTTAAACTAAATACAAACATGTGTGTATTGGAGTTAAACCGGATTAATTCCTTGATTTTTCTCAACTTCTCTGACCAACTCACGGCACATTTTGCAATTATTACAGTATAACATTTGCATTACATTTTAGTGAAATACAATCTATTTTAAACGTTTCTGATTCCTCCTCTACAGCCGTACTCCTTACATCACCATCACGGAAGACAGAGAAGCAGGTGTATTTCAGTATATTACCAAAGTACAAATAGATTGAATTTAAAAAAAGCATCATTTGATAAGTGCTAGCTACAAGTAAATTTTGTATCTTTAGTTTTTAGGGTTGATAATATGAACAATTTCCTCAGAAAATAGTGGATTATTATATAGATTATTATAAATAATATTTTACATAAAAATCTAAACTTTTAGAATCACTTCATTTGGTAACGTTGAAAAAGGCTTTAAATATTCTTTCTCTTTTAAAAAAATATCATGGGTATTATTTTTTAATACTTTTCGGCGAAAGTACATTTTTAGCCCTTTTTAAAAGTACACACTGTTTAGTAATTTTTAAAAGTAAGCTACTTTTTAGACTTACTGCTGCGTCTATGACCCCATAAGAATATGCATTTAAATTTTCGTATTTGCATCTTAAGTAATTTTTGCTCTACGTTCAGACAGGACAAAACCGCTTATTTATATAGATTTATTAATTTTATCTAACCATTTTATCATAGGTTCTTCATATTAGCTTTGAGGTTATGTTTAAATCTTCACATTTAATTAAACAATTATATAAAGGAAAATTGAGCGCTTTAAGGGTGAAGATGGTCGCTCTTGTAATTGTGAAAGAGTGTATTTTCTGTAATTTTTGTTGAGTTAGTTAGCTAATCACAAACGTTTATACCAGTCAGATTTTCAAGGCAGCAATCTAAGACCTTGTATACACATTTACTTCTATAATAGGAATCGAGTTGTGGACAAACTACGCACACCGTATGTAAGCTATATGCCTGTGGCTAAAAGAAAACCACAGACTGATATTTGAATACAATGCGCCTATATGGACTAATTAAACATACATACACCTGCGTCAGGTCAATTGAAAACCAAACGCTTTAAACAGTTCACTTCACAATAACAACTCAGTCATTTTGTCTATAATATCCTCACTGTAGGAATATGTCGCGCGAGGAGAGGAAAAGAGGGGGCCCACACTTTGATGTGTTTAAAGCTTCGGCGGTACAGTCCCAATAAAAAATTATAGTCCTCAGTTGCTTCACTGTATACCCTATTTTCCTTTCCTTTATAGGTGTAGATAAGAATTTTATGTTTACAAAAGTGAGAAATGGACATGTCTTTGTTAGTGAACAGAAAAGGGGAGGGGGTTAAGGTGTACAGGTTGTGTCATAAGTCGTGATACACCTCGATATAATTTTAATGGATTGCTATATCAACGTAAAACCTTTACTACACCTAGTATATCACTTTTTCTGGAGATTAATTGGAGTTAAAAATGTTGCCACCTTTTGAAAAGAGGTGGGTAAGGGTGTAACCTTTTTTTAAAATAGCAACCTCTATCTCGTGACATTTCATTGAAAACCCCTGTCAAAAACATTAACTTTTGTGGTAAGCAAATAAAAATCAGCTGACGCATGCGTTCGCTACGCTAAAAAATTGTATTCAGTAAGTTATTTTTATAACTTTTTATTATTTAAAAGATGGAAAAAGATATGCAAAATCTGATCGAAGAGCAGTTATTCAACGTCGTGGGTACCTTAGAAAACCTATTTACAAAATTCCAAAACCCCAACAGTTCTACAACACCATCTCAAAACTTTAATTGACAAATTGGGGCTGGAGTGCAAACAAACTCTACTAATATATTTCGTACACGCAGGAAATTGGTCTACTCACGAAGGTGCTGGGATAGCTACCTTCGTGAGTAGACCAATTTCCTTCCGAAAACATATAAACTTAATTTTGGAAATTCACTCAACTCACGTCAGCGGTTCAGCTGCGTGATCGAATTATAATTTATATTTTTTCTTTGCAATTAAAACCCATACTAGACTGATGATTGGCATAAGATTTCTGTTAAATGTTAGTATGTATAAATAAATGTAAACCTTACCAGAAGTTGGTTGTAGCAACTGCAGTCATGTTTATCTGAAAAATAAAATGTATAGTTACACAAATGTATATGTAAGCGATAAGCGTCATAGACTGACAAAAAATCGACAAAATTATTTAACATACAAATACGAAAATTTAAAGCTACATTCTTATGGGGGATTTTGTTAAATTTTGATTTTAAAGCGTAAAAATGGTGAAAATTCGGATATTCACTCCCAGCTGAGATAGAACAGCTATTCGGATCAAAAGCTTAGCAACACATGTTAGTTTACATACATTACCGTAGCAACCAATTTAGCAAATTTAAAATGAGATTATTATTATTCACAACCAACAGCTTTTTTAGGTTAGATTAACAAAATAAAATCAAACACAAAGACATCTACGAAAAATGCTTCAATTCAAACATCAGTTGTTACATATTATAAATAAAACAGCTGATTTGGATCAAAAGCTTTTGCAAATAATTCGGCAAATTTAGAATCAGGCAATTATTCTACATAGTTGGTTTGGATTAGGTAAAATCATACAAAAGGCTTACTGTATTATAAGTGAAACGTCTGGTGTTACATATTATATTGTTTCCTTTAGTTGGTAATATCAAAATTAGTTTAAAAGGTTGATGATTGATTATTTAAATATAAATGGTAAAATTACAACGCATGCAGCAATTCAAATTATTTTGGTTGGTCGTGACTATTTCGACTTCTGACTTACATTAGCTATGTAGGTCTATAGGTCACCACTCAATCGCAATTTCCGTGAAAACATCAGAGTATAAAATAATCTATTTACATTGGCTTTGTCTTGACAGACCGGTACCATATTTTTTGGCACAGTGATTAATTAGCACAATAGACAGCTAAAAAGTACGAATGAACTTTTGAGATGGAAAAACAACATACTTTTAAGTTGTAATTATTCTAAAAGAATACAAACCTTAAAAATCGTAGGTTTTCAAATATACTCGGTTACTAAATTTAATTTAGAAAATCCAACATCGAAACAAATTGTGACGGTGGTAAAAAAGTGCAATTAATACCTGCATTGGAAACGAAATCTCATAAGCCCATATCCGACCGCTATCCGATTTAAAACTATATCCGTTCTACGTTTCTTCGCTGTCAGATATTTCAACATCCGATTGTGCTAATTTGATTTATTTTGACAGACAGACGGCCCAACATTCCTGCACGCCTCGTATCTAGCCTACTCGTATGTTTAGTCTACAATATCTAATGTAATTTCTTATTAGTTAATTTCGTTTTGTTTTTATTGCTGAGTCACACCGAATAGCCAGACAATAGGAGGTTGTTTAAATATTATTCTGACGTCACATTAATGTATTATGCTTTGTAGAGTATCTGCGGTGTTTTAATTTGGTGTTCAGATATTCGGTCATGAAACCCGAACGTGTTGTAGGTATTTTTACTAGTTTTAATTCTAATGCACGTCAGAGTACTATTACCGATGCGCCAAAATAACAAAAATAATGAAATCGTAATAGTTTTAAATTTTTTATTTTAAAACAAATAATATACAAAGTAAAATGAAGCTGAAAACTTTAGTTTTTAATACACACTTGTTCTATATGCCCTCTATTAAGTTTTAGGCAACTCTCGTAGCATTTTTTAAGATCTTCGAACAATGGTGTTGTAGCATTCTTCTAACGGATCAATTTGTTCTTATCCGAAATGGTAGTTGGCTTATTCCAAGAGCTTTCCATCATCATTTACCATACAAAAGCGTCAGGTGGAGAAAGGTCAGGGAGTGGGACAGGGAATGTTTGTACTTCAGGAAATCAGACGGTATTTGTGACGGCTTACAAATCCTTTACGCTAAGTAAAAACTATATGCGTAAGGCGAAATTAGACAATACTTGAAACTCTACAGCAGTGGAATTGTTCTTGAAACCCTACGTATTCTGGAAACTCTACAGCAGTGCAATTGATCTTGAAACTCTACAGCAGTGCAATTGTTCTGGAAACTCTACAGCAGTGCAATTGTTCTTGAAACTCTACAGCAGTGCAATTGTAATTAAAACTCAACAGCAGTGCAATTGTTCTTAAACATCTATAGCAGTGCAATTGTTCTTGAAAAAATACAGCAGTGCAATTATTCTTGAAAAACTACAACAGTGCAATTGTTCAGGAAACTCTGCAGCAGGGCAATTGTTCTTGAAACTCAACATCAGAGAATTGTTCTTGAAATTCTACAGCAGTGCAATTGTTCTTGAAATTCTACAGCAGTGCACACTTGTTCTTGGAACTACACAGCAGTGCACGTATTCTGGAACTCTACAACAGTTCACATCACACTAGGACTACCGGAACTACTTGTTCCTTATGTTCCTTGTAACAATCTTCTACGATAAAAACTTTCTCTGGTGTGGTAAGTACCATTGTTTAAAACGAACCACAGCTGATTTAATTCCAGTACCGTTTATTTTAGCGCATACGGAACGTGCATAAGATGAAACAAGTTTATTTAAAAGTAGTAATAAGCAACTCTGATATTTTTACGGATTGAGCGGTGACCTATACATAGTAAGACCGAGATCGAAATAGACACGACCATCCCAAATAATTCGAATTGCGGCATGCGTTGTAATTTCACCATTAATATTTAAGTAATCAAACACATTTTTATATTACCAACTAAAGGAAACAATTTAATATGTAACACCAGATACTTTACTTACAGCAAGCCTTTTATTTGCTTTTAAATAATCTTAAAAAAAATGTTAGGGTTGAAGAATAATTGAATACCTGATTCTAAATTGGCCAAATTGGTAGCATAAAACGAGCTTTGGTTCAATGTAGACCTAACCTAAAATTATGTTCAGTTTTTGATCCAAATCAGCTGCTTTAAATCTATAATACGTAACAACAGACGTTTGAATTGAAATAATACTTTAAGCATGTTTCGTTGATTTTTGTTTGTGTTTGCTTTTAGTTTGTTAATCTAACCTAAAAAAGCTGTTGGTTGTGAAGGAAAATAAACTGATTCTAAATTTGCTAAGTAGAGTTTTTATTGTAACTGTTACAGGTGATTATTGTTAGAGATCTTTTATAAAATGTATTTTCAATTGTTTTTAATATATTATAAGTTTATGTATTTATTTAATATTATGAAATAATTAACTCTATTTTGTTTGATGTATATTCAGTAGTCAATTACAATCAAAACAAATTATTCCAGTCTTAAGAAAGAAAGGAACCACTAAATAACAATTATATGTGTTCTTTTTAATTGACATAAAATAAAAGTAAAAATTAATAAGGCAATTGTAAATACAGTAGAAGGGCCACATCCACTCTCTACAGTGCAAATATTTAAGATAACCAAGCTTACTTTTCATTTAAGAATGCTACGCTTTCATAAATACTAAATCCAAACCTAAAAAATATCTACTTTACTTTTGATCGTTATTGTTATTTTTTACTAACATTACTTTGCTAGCTAAACTTACAACACTTTTGCTATGATTATTTAAATAGACTGAATGGTCCCGACCAAAGATTTTGTACTAACTTGTAAATCTTAAAGTACAATCTTAGCGTGGTTTAGAGCTGAATTTTTGAAGCTGAACAGCTATATGTGTATTGTTATGCCTTCTATATTTGTATTCGTTATCATCACAAAATCTAACCTAAAGTTGAAAACATCCTTAAAATGTTTTACACAGCTAGGTAGATTTTTGTTGAAGTATTTAAATTTGATTGACGCAATCAGCTGTTATATCTTTGTTGGCAGTTGCTTTTTTTGTATGCTTAATAACAAACATATAATATTATTTTTAATGCCTATTTAATACTACAATGTTATTAAAATAGGAAAACAAAGCTTTAGTAATTGTTTATTTTAATAACCTGCTGAATACATCAAAACATCAGTTTTTATGTAGGCAACATTTTGCATTTTTTCATAACAAAGAGCTCCGTAATGGTAGTTGGCTTATTCCAGAGCTTTCCTTCATCATTTCCCACACTAGTGAAGTCGGGGAGTGTATGGAAAGTTTGTTCTTCGGCTGAATTTTATCTTTCTAGGCATTGATTTTAGTCCAATAAATGAATGGCCAAAAGATCGGGGATGTAGAGGACAAGGAGAGGGGGCTTTGGAATTTTTTTGGGGGTTCTTATGAGGTAAACATACCAAAATTCCCCGCCCCTAACCCTAACCCTACTACTTCATGGGGAGGGGGAGTCCTTTTTTCGTGTTTTCGCTTATACCTCAAAAACGGTGAGTCGTACAGAAAATGTTTTCAAATAAAAATTAAAGCTAACAAAGTTGTAGAAAATGTTATTTCCTTCGAAAGTATATATACTTTTACCAATTTATCTTCAACAGGTCAAAAGTTACGACAATTTGAAATGTTCTGCTAAATTTAGTGTTTTTCTGTACTAAATTGTACTTAGGTTATCTTCGTTATTCATAGCTACCTATACGTCTATATATAGGTCTAAATAAACAATATACTAGCTCGTATAACGAAAATAACCAAAGTACAACTTAGTACCGAAAATCACGAAATTTAGCAGAAAATTTCAAATTGTCGTAACTTTTGACCTGTTGAAGATACATTGGTAAAATAATACATTATTTGGAAGAAAATCAAATACTACTACTTCAGTAGACTTTTTGTAAAAAGAAAGGACGAGGAATTAAAAAAAAAAACAAACAAAATCGACGAAAAACGTGGATAATTTGTTCGGAAATTGTCGATTTTTATAGCGAATATCTCGAAAGCTGTAAAAGATACGATAAAAATTTACAGAAATATTCATTATTCATGAAGAAAATATTGTCAGCTTTAACTTTAATTAGTACAAATTTTCTGTACGACTCACCGTTTTCGAGATATAAACGAAACCCCGAAGAAAAAAATTATCTTTTCACTCCAAGCAGCAGGGGTAGAGGCGGGGACTTATAGTATGTTTACCTCCTAAGTACCCCCTACAAATTTCTAAAGTCAAATACTTCCGACCTCTCCACCCCTTCGTTGACTGGACTATTTGAATTTCAACAACTGTACAGAGGATAGAACAACTGCTGATTATCACAATGTTGATAAAGAGGCTCTTCTTATTAAAATCGCTTCTTATCTAACTACAACATTTCCATTACATTTTAGATACATAAATTCTATTGAAAACTTCTGCTCCTCCTCTATAAATTATATTGCTCTTATAGCCCAACCAATAGATTTGTCTTGTTAATGAATTTAACAGCAAGCGACATCCACAGTAACTTTAAGGGTAGCGCACATGGGTATATAAAGTACAAAAACTATAAGGTAAGCTTTTGCGCATTTTTATAAACAAAAATAACAATACATTTTTACTTTTTGGGATTTTTGTTGATATTATAAAAAATTATGAATAGACCAAGCAATGGGACATTTGTAGAGAATTAAAAAACCTACAAAGCATTTTAATAGTCTCCGATCGGACGATTTTTCACCAAAAAACGTCGGGAAAATGCTTAAAAATCAACGTAAACTCAATGATTTATTACGTTCTTACCATATTTTAATTATGCTACATTCTATCCTACAAACTGGAGTGCTGGCATACCTGGCAAAAGGGTTTGTATATTCAACCGATCTAAGTGCAAAGAGTAAAAAAGAGGTTCTACTATGCTTACTATACCACTACACCGAACCGTAATGTTTAACAAATCATTTACTATGTCCGCTTGCCGCTTATGGAGTTCACTCCCGGAAGCAATAGAGTTGGTTGACGGCCGAGTCTAGTTTATGAAAATCCTAAAATCTTACTTATGAATAAAATCGAAGAAGCATCCTTGTCTTGAGGTGAATAGATTACAATCGGATTTGTATGAATGTTTGGAAAAATCTTATATATGTATTATTTTTTTAAAGGGATTTTAATTGAAAGAATTTTCAAATTGATTTTTCTTTTTAGTTAGTTACTATTAGTTTTTGTACATTGGTTTGTGTTTTATTATAATCTAATATTGTAAATTTATTTAATATATTATAAATTAATGTAATTTATGTAAAGATATAAATAAATGTATGTAATGGGTTAGATGGAAGAGAGGACTCCAAAACCCTGATCTCGCCCTAAATAAATGCACCGCAATTCAATTTTATAGCCGTACTCTTTACATTACCATCAAAGGGAAACAAAGAAAGCAACTGTATTTTCGTAAATAACCCGAGTGCAAATATAGATTTGTTTGCTAAGTACTAGTTAATTTTGTACCTAAAGTTTTTAATGTTGATAATATGAAATTTAATATAACATCGTCCGAATATAGTTGTAATGTTTAAATGCCCCCAATTCTGTTACATTTAAATCAAATAAAATAATTCGACCACGCAGCTGAACCGCTGAAGTGTGTTGAGCGAATATAGAAAATTAAGTTTATATGCTTTAGGGTTTCAACTAAATATTTGGGAAATTGGTTTACTAACGAAGGCGCAGAATAGCTGCCTACGTGTACGCAATATATTAATAGAATTTGTTTGCACCTCAGTCTCCAGCTCCGGCTCACGCGCTGGCTTCATTCCGCTCGTGTATGCACCTCGATCCTGCGGCATAGGATTACGGACTGATTTGTAACGCTCGGATCAAAAGCTGCCCAGACGGTTACTTTATGGTATTTTACGTGCATAATAATCTCCTAAATTTATTTCTTTAAATAAAAAAAAATACAAATAAATTTCATTTTAGTACGAAAAATCAACACAAAAATACATCCGGTCAAAAAACGTACTTCCGGTTGTTAGATTTTCTGTCTAACAAACTACTCCAAGCGACTTAGAAAAAATTGGACCAAATCGGACGTAAAATGCGGCCATTAAAGATCGAACACATTCAAACATATAGGCTATATATACAAAGTTTTAAAGACGCTAAAAAAACATGATTTAGGGACCATGATCGGTGCTTATTTACTACTCCCGACCTTAGGTCCCACTATAAGAGTCACTGCAACAGCTCATCTTTCCTATGGAAATTCGTTAAAAATATAGCAAGAAACAATATGTAGGTAATTAAACAAAGCTTTTGATCTTCTCTGTAGATAGCTGCTTGTAGAAAATTCATCGCGTTTTTGTAACTTTTTTGTTTTTGTCAAATAAAACTGCTGATATGAAGCCGTTCCATTACCAGAATATATTATTCTACAATGGTAAAACCAGGGCTCTAAACCCTGGCTCTGGGCTCTGTTATAGAGCCCTGGGTAAAACTAGCACGAGTACAGCACTAAAAATAAAAAGCATATTTAATTCCCTGAGCTGGACATCATGAAATAAATTTGATTCCTTACAATTATTTTTTGCATTATTGACAAAACTACAAATACTTTATAGACATTATTTCATCTTGAATCTTCGCGATAGTCGGACGCGATAGTTGCATTCCGTAAGTTTGCAGGGGTTTCAGTAAAGAAATACAAAATTTTCACCGCTCACTCATATTTTGAGTGCCTAAACGTAGAGCAAATAATTCCATCATGCGGCTGAACCGCTGCCGTGAGTTGAGTGAATTTAAAAAATTGAGTATGTGGTTTAGGGTATCAACCAACTATATGGGATATTGGTCATTCACGAAGGCACTCAATAGCTGCGTGAGTGTACAATATATATTTATTTCCACCTCATCCTCTAGCTTTGGCTCACGGGCTGCTTCGTTCCGCTCGCAGCGGAAAAAGTAACTTTGCGACTTAGCACCTAGACCTTGCGGCCTTAGAGTATTACCTTCTTCCCTTTACTAACAGATGGCAAATTCGCTTCGCGAAGTAAATAATGACAGGTATTTTAAGTTTTGTTCGATTTTGGTAGTACCAGTCGGGGTTTAAGGTCGTGTAAAAAAACAAAATTGCAGAATAATCTCCTATATTTATTTGTTTAGATAAAAGAAAAAACATTTTAGTAGGAAAAATTGTTACTTTCGGTCAAAAAACGTGATTCCGGTTGTTGCATTTTTTTGGCTACTAACGAACACGTCCGAATACCAACGTTGTACCAAATCGGATGTAAAATGCGGGCGTTTAAATAACACTCCAAAATTCGTTCTAGAGACCATGATCGGTGCTCATTTACTACTCCCAACCTTAGGTTTCACCATAAGGGTCACTGCAATAGATCATCTTTCCTATGGAATATGGTTAATAAGAGTCAAATATTAGTTATTAAAGAATGTTTGCAGATACTGTAGATTACTGCGTGATGGTCATATATTAAAAATAAAAGTAGTTTTGTTTCTGGACACATCCCTCTCCGTCCGATTATCTTGCATTGTTTCTCGAGATGTAAGTCCTTGTCCACACTAGGAGACATAGTTTAGCGATTGTATAGAGACGGATTAGATACGATCTCGACTTTGTCTCGTGTCTACGCTCAAATTTTTGTCTCTGGCCAGTTTTTGGTAGACATGGCTGATGTAGCTGCTATTGTTGTTTGTGCCGTTATTATTATTATTATTAGTGTTGAAAATAGGAGAAAGAGAAAATGTTGGTGGAGGCGTGGGTTTTTTGCGGAGAGACCTCGGTTTGGGAGTGATTTATTATTAACTCTGAAATTAGAAGAGTTTTTATAATCAGGGGATGTAACGTCCTGTAAACACATTTAACTTTGGCAATCTTCAATAAATAATAAAACTTTTTCATTAGGCCACATTTTGTAACTAAAAACGTAAAACGTCTACACTCAACGGTCCCCAGACAGAGACTGGGAGAAAATCCTTCAAGGTTGGGAACCGAACGGTCTCCAGACATGGTATTTGTCTCTCGATTATCTCAGCAACCTTCTAGAGACAGACAATCGAGAGACATTGCCTTTAGACCAAAATCGCTAGACATTGTCTCCTAGTGTGCACAAGGCATTACAAGCTAAGATTTTACAATATATTTCTACACTAGTCATGACAAAAGTTCATAATTTTATTGAGTGATTATTCTTGTCAATAACCTTTCTTGTAGTTTACTTCATTTGACGCATTATATTATGGAAAAATAATGAGAGGGAATTTGATGATGCGTGCGCACGAGGTGACATCAAAATTCACATACATGCGCTCGCACAGGTCTCGAGAAAAAGGCTTGCAAGAAAACATAGGTAGAATTCTATTCGTCGCGCATGCGCTGTCGTGTCTGTTAATTGTATTTATACTATTTAATTTCACATTTTTAAATACACAAGTTTTTTATTTCAATACGAATACAAACTATGTGCTTATTATTTATAAACAGTAATGACTGATATTGAATATCGGTGAATATTATTTCATCCGATCGTACATTTTAACATATTTTTTTATTGAGGTTTGTTTGTTTTTTATTTTAACTAGGGGCTCTGCCCCTGGACGCTTCGCTCGCCGTTGGAAAATTCGCTAAAGAATCTCGTTAATCTTTGGCTCGTTTGTACATCGGTTTGTAAAATTATGAAACCACGATTAAATATATTTACACTAATTACAAGATTAATTATAACCTCAAATACATGCTTTAGAAACGTGAGTGGCTTTCATTACGATTTTAGTCCTAGTTCTACTACCTTCTGTGAACTAAAGTTTTAAAACGAGGCCTAAATATACAGTAGTAAAAATTATTGCAGGATTAACATAACCTCAATACTATGTTTCAGAAATAAGCCAGGTCTATATTACAAAATTGACTGATAGAATTTATCCATCTTTGCCAAGTTTACTTTCTTTTTTTTTGACAAAAAAAATTGCTAAATCAGGCCCAATTAATTTATTCTAAAAATTAGTTTGTTTTTTAACAGTAATTAAAAACCATCCAATGAACAGCTGATTTTGGATAGTACTTAATCTCATGGCTTGTTTATAAACAGCTGTTTTGATTGATTTATTTACTATTTCGTTGTTATTTTGTAACCAACATGGCAACCCATAAGACCCCATGTTAAAATTTTTCAACTTTTAAATTAGATTTTCTTAAAAAAATTGCGTTTTTACACGAAATACAACGCTATGGGTGTTCTTAAAAATCAAAACTACACCTAAATACAAAATTTCTTTGAATTCGTTAGAGCAGTTTTCGAGATCCGTGACAGATACAAAGATATAAAGATACAAAGATAGATAGAAGAATTGCTCTTTTAAAGTAATAGGATAAATTATCAATTAAAGTTTATCTCAATTATTTTGTAAATTAGTTTATTAATTAATTATATATGTTTTTATTAATATTGGAAGCATAATATTTATTTTAATTGAATTATTTGTTAAAATTTATTATACAGAGTGTCCCGAAACTATCTGGAACAGCTTTGTAGAGTTTTTACTTATTTAAAAATAAGATAAAAAATTCCAATAAACAGGTTCAAAAACGCTTAATTTTCCATCGGTCCTGCTTTTTTTACAAAAAACCTAATATCTTTGGATGTGGATAATATTGAGTTTAAGTTTGGTGTACATATTTGATAAGTAACCCTTTATCAGAGTACATAAAATCTAACATCGTTTTGTATATTTTAAAAATGGCGCCCGTTTAAAAAGTTTAATGTTTAAATATCTCTAAAAGGGTTAAAGGCAGCCATTTCGAAATTATACAAGAAATTGTTCAGATTTACTGCACCCAGGTAAAAGTTTACGTAACAAAATAACTACACTAATTTTAACCCAATAATGCTACCTACTTCAAAAGATATTAAGTTTTTTGTAAAAACCAAAAACAAAATGGCCAATAAACGGAAATAAAGCGTTTTCGGAACTATATTTATTGGAACTTTTTATCGGGTTTTTACGTAAGGAACAATTCTATAAAGCTGTTCCAGATAGTTTCGGGACACTCTGTATATCTCTTTTGCATGCTTTTAATATACTGGGTGAAGCAATGAGAACGCAACAATAATTAGTTTAAGCTGCCATATGATAAATACGGCAACAATGGATCTTTAGTTGTGTTTATAACCACAAATGAACTGTGCAATTTTAGTAAAACATGGCGCATTGGAGTCCTGAACACCGTGCTTTTGCTGTTGAAGCTTTGTTTTAAGAATAGCGATTGTTCAGATTACACTTCAATGTTATTGGAAGAGTTACACAATCGATACAGAATCTATCTACTTCCAGCAGGATGGAGACACTGCACTCAGTAGACATATCCATGACCGCTTCAGACATGATTTTGAAGGTCTTTTGATCCGGCCAGCTCAATCACCAGATGTGTCTGTTTGTGATTTTTTCTTATGATATCTTATGACATGCCCAATGGAGTTGCATGAATCAATGAAGTATAGAATCAAGAGGAAATTCAGGCGATTCCTCAAGAAATGCTGGAGCAGGTGTGTTTAAGCGACTTGAAGAATGTCATCACGTTCAAAGAAGTCATTTAAAGGATGACTTTGACAGAGTAAAATGGCATAGAATAACCTATGTTTTTATTTGTTACTAAGCAGTAAAATACTAACAGTATTCAATTTGTGATATCTAAAAAATGTGGCGTTCTCATTGCAACAGCCTATAATGTATTGACAATATCAATTTTTCTACAATAAACCTAATTAATTTAATCACCACAAAGAAGTATAACGTTAACGCGCGTAAATAATTATACGAACCTAACATTTAAAAAAAATTTTTAAATAGGAGAAAACCCTGTTTGGTTATCATTGCCCGATATAGTTTGAAGCAATGCACCTAAAGTAACAAAAATAAAACATAATGGGATCTAAAACTTTTCACAGGAGACAAAATATAGACAAACTAAACAAATATCGCCCACTTATTACAGCCAAGACTGTAAATGATAACCAATAGAAATCTGTATATATAAAAGAAGATGTCCTGACTGACTAATTCATAACCAACGTACAGCCAAATCTATGATGGCTAGAAACTTGAGGGTACCTTCATACCACTATAATATGATTTTGCAAAATATTTATCTTAAGAATTGAAAATTATCAAAATACTGAGGTTCACTTCCAACCCTATAACAGATAAAACAGCTGATTCGAAAACACAATTCTACTTGTGGCATATTTATACTGAACCAACACACGTTTTTTAATGCATTTACATTAGTCACCATAGCAACCAACTTAGCAGATTTAGAATAGGTTAATTATATATCATAGCCAATAACTTTTTAAGGTTAGGTTAACAAACAGAAAGAAACCCCAACGAAAAACTCTAGTATAATTAATACATCTATTGTTACATATTATAAATACAACAGCTGGTTTGGATCAAAAGCTTAACACAGTTTTAGGTTAGGCCTATATTGAACAAAAACACGTTTCTTGAAAGCGTTTAGATTTATTACTATAACAACCAACTTGGCAAATTTAGAATCAGGTAATTAAATTAGGTAGTAGCAAACACAAACAACGAAAAGACTTACATATCATAATTCAAACATCTATCACTTTTAAAATTAATTGTGTTAACTTTATTCTCTACTAGGCCTATCTGATCAGTTTGAAATACTAATGTATCGTATTACATTTTGGTCATACTTAATAATTTGAAAATTGTCTCTGTTCTATATAAAATAAAAAATCTCAGTCCTAATCAACCGTTATTCCCGTGAGGATATCAGTCACCTGTTCAATAAACTGTTTGCATTTGCTTCGCAGCGGGGCTTTCGAGCGAAGCGAGCAGGCGACGAAGCACTCTAGTAACTACACAAAACATTAAAATTAGTTAACCAGAAAAAAACAGATATGTTGATACAATTAAACTAATGAATAATTAATCATCCAAACCGCCTTCAAGAAAATCATTAATAACCAAAAATAAAAATAATTTAGAGGAGTATGCGTCAATTTTATTATTTTAGAAACATGCTAAATTTTCTTTTTAGGAACTTGAAGAAATATATTTTTTTTCAGCCATGTCTGTCCTATTTAATAAATCTTAATATTTTTATTATTAGCCTACACAAATAAAAAAAATTCAACAAAACAAAACTCGATAGGGTATGTGCAATTTTTATTTCAGAGATTAATCTAGGCTTAATTAATTATACCGGAATTATTTAGGGTTCCTATTTAAAAATTGAAAAATGTAAAAATTATGGATAAAATTAGGGGTTTTGCGAACGGGCGTGACACGCGACCATTATAAATAAAACAATCGATTTGGATCAAAAGCTTTTAACACTTTGACAAGACTTTGACAAGTAAACACTTTTAATTTACTGCATACGCTAATTTAACTGTTAAATGTATATCAAAACAGAATGCAATCATGTGAAATAAGCCCATAGATGTTAAATACACCTCAAAATCTGATTTGTAATTTTTATGTTCGTGAGTGAGTTATGAGTAATAAAATGTCGGAAAACGGATTTTTAGCTTGGTTCACAGCCATAATAATTTACGTCGGCCTAAAATTTACTGTGCATTTTTTAACCATGGAACTCGGATTTAAAATTCCGTGCGTGTAATTGTAAGGAACAATATTTACCCGATAGTCCTTTTATTTATTTACAGTAATCACATCTGCGACACATCTGTACATATAAATGAAACTGAAGTGTATGTCTGTGATTTTGAAATAAATACTTTTTTCTAAGCTCATATGGTTATTCACTTTCACTTTACCAAAACCTAAACATGGGTTTTTAAATTCGTTGTCTGTTTTTCTGTCTGTTTGTCCGGAATGGCTGAACCAATTTTGACGAAACTTTCATTTGAATGTAGAGGACTTTTCACAGACTAATCTAGGCTACTTTTTATCCCGGAAATGTTTAGGGTTTCTATTTAAAAATTGAAAAATTGCAAACAAAATTAGGGGTTTTGCGAACGGATGTGACACACGGCCATCAAATTTTACTACTTTGACTCTGTGTTTTAATTTAGGGTATACGCTTGTTTAACCGTTAAATATCTATCAAAACAGTATGTAATAATGTAATATTTACTCATATTATTACATATTTTTAGCCGAATTTTCGAAGAAAATAAGAGCTATTACACTCGACCCAACTTGAAAACGGTTGGTCGGAGAAGGCTAAAATTTGGTTTCTATCCGTTTCAGACCATTTGGAGACTATACCCAAAAATCATTACTTTATATATATATATATATGTTTTATTCCCGGATTTTTAAGGGGTAGTAAAAATGCTTCAAAATTTCTGATTTTTTGGTCAAAGGGCCTTAGTGTGATTCTTCAAAAGGTACTTTTTTTGTTTTTCGATCCGTTTCAAAATGGCGGAGTTATACAGTTTTTTCGTTTTTGGGTAGGAATTTGAGGGGTAGTTTTTTAACAACCTTGCTAAAAGGTAGTAAATATGCTTCAAAAATGATGAATTTTTTGTGAAAGGGTCCTTGTAGGATTTGAAAGGTACTTATATTTTTATTTTTTGAATTGAAACAAAATGGCGGCCTATTTGTAGTAAACCCAAAATGGCAAAGTTAGAGCGAGGAAATTGCATGATATCTCCCTCTCATAAGCCCAAGATCAATTTGAGAGTTATATGAGTCGAAAGGCAATTAAATGTACTATAACCTTGTGTAAAGGTGTTTTAGGTACACCTCCTGGAACAAGGAAAAAAACTCATATAAAGATCCCAATAATCGACTTTTTCGCTATTTTTGTACGTTAATTGCGCATTTTCGCCCACTCATAAGCCCGAGTACATATTGTGAGTTATACCATTCAAAAGACAATTAAATTTACTATAATCCTGTGTAAAGGTGTTTAAGGTACACCTCCCGGAACAAGGAACAAAACTCATATAAAGATCCCAATAATCGATTTTTTTACTATTCTTGTACGTTAATTACGCATTTTCGCCCACTTATAAGCCCAAGTACATATTGTAAGTTATACCATTCGAAAGACAAATAAATTTACTATAATCCTGTGTAAAGGTGTTTTAGGTACACCTCCCGGAACAAGGAACAAAACTCATATAAAGATCCCGATAATTGACTTTTTCACTATTCTTGTACGTTAATTGCTCATTTTCGCCCACTCATAAGTCCGAGTACATATTGTGAGTTATACCATTCAAAAGACAATTAAATTTACTATAATCCTGTGTAAAGGTGTTTTAGGTA
>JAGFPH010000299.1:279282-289653 GCA_018207615.1 Philaenus spumarius | reverse complement strand
CACTATTCTTGAACGGTAATTGCGCATTTTAGCCCACTTATAAGCCCGAGTACATATTGTGAGTTATACCATTCAAAAGAAAATTAAATTTACTATAATCCTGTGTAAAGGTGTTTTAGGTACACCTCCCGGAACAAGGAACAAAACTCATATAAAGGTCCCAAAAATCTAATTTTTCACTATTCGTGTACGATAATTGCACATTTTCGCCCAATCATAAGCCCGAGTACATATTGTGAGTTTTACCATTCAAAAGACAATTAAATGTACTATAATCCTGTGTAAAGGTGTTTTAGGTACACCTCCCGGAACAAGGAACAAAACTCATATAAAGATCCCGATAATTGACTTTTTCACTATTCTTGTACGTTAATTGCGCATTTTTGCCCACTCATAAGCCCGAGTACATATTGTGAGTTATACCATTCAAAAGAAAATTAAATTTACTATCATCCTGTGTAAAGGTGTTTTAGGTACACCTCCCGGAACAAGGAACAAAACTCATATAAAAGTCCCAAAAATCGACTTTTTCACTATTCGTGTAAGTTAATTGCGTATTTTCGCCCACTTATAAGCCCGAGTACATATTGTGAGTTATACGATTCGAACAACAATTAAGTGTACTATAATCCTGTATAAAGGTCCCAATAATTAACTTTATCACTATTCGTATAATCGACTTTTTCGCTATTTTTGTACGTTAATTGCGCATTTTCGCCCACTCATAAGCCCGAGTACATATTGTGAGTTTTACCATTCAAAAGACAATTAAATGTACTATAATCCTGTGTAAAGGTGTTTTAGGTACACCTCCCGGAACAAGGAACAAAACTCATATAAAGATCCCGATAATTGACTTTTTCACTATTCTTGTACGTTAATTGCGCATTTTAGCCTACTCATAAGCCCGAGTACATATTGTGAGTTATACCATTCGAAAGAAAATTAAATTTACTATAATCCTGTGTAAAGGTGTTTTAGGTACACCTCCCGAAACAAGGAACAAAACTCATATAAAGGTCCCAAAAATCGAATTTTTCACTATTTGTGTACGATAATTGCACATTTTCGCCCAATCATAAGCCCGAGTACATATTGTGAGTTATACGATTCGAACAACAATTAAGTGTACTATAATCCTGTATAAAGGTGTTTTTGGTACACCTTCCAGAGCAAGGAACGAAATTCATATAAAGGTCCCAATAATTGTATTTTTCACTATTCGTGTACGATAATTGCGCATTTTCGCCCAATCATAAGCCCGAGTATATATTGTGATTTATTTAGCTATATAGTTCAAAAGGAAATTAAATTTACTACAATCCTGTGCAAAAGTAATTCAGGTACAGTCCCCGGAACAAGGAACAAAATTGATAGGAAACTCCGGATAAATGATTTTTTAATTATACATGTCAGGTTTTTGCAGAACTTCTCCCACTCATAAGCCGGTGTGCAATTTTTGAGCTACATCGTTCGAAAGATAATTAAAGTTACTACAATACTGTGCAAAAGTTATTCAGGTAAAGTCCTCGGTTATGTGCAAAGGTAATTAAGGTACAGTACCCGGAACAAAGAACAAAATTGATAAGAATATCCAAATAAATGATTTTTTCACTATCCGTGTAAGGTTTTGGCGCAATTTCCCCCACTCATAAGCCCGTGTGCAGTTTTTGACCTATATCATTCGAAAGGTAATTACATTTAATTCAATCTTGTTGTAAAGGTAATTCAGGTACAATCCCTGGAACAAAGAACAAAATTGATAGAAAGCTCCCGATAAATGATTTTTTCATTATTCGTGTAATGTTTTTGCACAATTTCTCCCTCTCATAAGCCCGTGTGAAATTTTTGAGCTATATCGTTCAAAAGGTAATTAAATTTACTACAATCCTGTGCAAAGGTATTTCAGGTACAGCCCCCTGAACAAGGAACACAATTGATAGAAAACTCCCGATAAAAGATTTTTTCATTGTCCGTGTAAGGTTTTTGCTCAATTTCTCCCACTCATAAGCCCGTGTCCAATTTTGAGCTATATCGGTCGAAAGGTAATTAAGTTTACTACAATTATGTGCAAAGGTAATTCAGGTACAGTACCCGGAACAAAGAGCAAAATTGATAAGAATTACCAAATAAATGATTTTTTTCACTATCCGTGTAAGGTTTTTGCACAATTTCCCTTACTCATAAGCCCGTGTGCAGTTTTTGAGCTATATCGTTTGAAAGGTAATTAAATTTAATACAATCTGTTGCAAAGGTAATTCAGGTACAGTCCCTGGAACTAAAAACAAAATTGATAGGAAGCTCCTGATAAATGATTTTTTCATTATCCGTGTAATGTTTTTGCTCAATTTATCCCACTCATAAGCCCGTGTGCAATTATTGAGCTATATCTTTCGAAATGTAATTAAAGTTACTATAATCCTGAACAAAAGTAATTCAGGTACAGTCCCCGGAACAAGGAACAAAATTGATAGGAATCTCCTATATAATAAATGATTTTTTTCATTATCCGTGTGAGGTTTTTGCTCAATTTCTCCCTTTCATAAGCCTGTGTGCAGTTTTTGAGCTATATCGTTCAAAAGGTAATTAAAATTACTACAATCCTGGGCAAAAGTAATTCAGGTACAGTCCCCGGAACAAGGAACAAAATTGATAGTAAGCTCCAAATAAATGATTTTGTTATTATCCATGACAGTTTTAGCTCAATTTTTCCCACTCATAAGCCCGTGTGCAATTATTGAGCTATATTGTTCGAAAGTTAATTAAAGTTACTAAAATCCTGTGCAGAAGTTATTCAGGTAAAGTCCTCGGAACAAGGAAATAAATTGATACGAAGCTAAATGATTTTTTCACTATCCGTGTAAGGTTTTTGCTCAATTTCTCCCACTCATAAGCCCATGTCCAATTTTGAGCTATATCGGTCTAAAGGTAATTAAGTTTACTACAATCCTGTGCAAAGGTAATTCAGGTACAGTCGCCGGAACAAAGAACAAAATTGATACGAAGCTCCAAACAAATGATTTTGTCACTATCAGTGTAAGATTTTTGCACAATTTCTCCCACTCATAAGCCCGTGTGCAGTTTTTGTGCTATATCGTTCGAAGGGTAATTATATTTAATACAATCCTGTGCAAAGGTAATTCAGGTACAGTCCCCGGAACAAAGAACAAAATTGATAGGAAGCTCCTGATAAATGATTTCTTCACTATATCTGTGTAAAGTTTTTGCTCAATTTCCCCCACTCATAAGCCCGGTGCAATTTTTGAGTTATATTGTTCGAAAGATAATTAAATTTACTAAAATCCTGTGCAAAGGTAATTCAGGTACCATCCCCGGAACAAAGAACAAAACTGATAGAAATCTCCTGATAAATGTTTTTTGTATTATCAATGTAAGGTAATTACACAATTTCTCCCACTCATAAACCCAAGTGCAATTTGTGAGCTATATCATTCGAAAGACAATTAAATTTACTATAATCCTGTGCAAAGATATATTTTTAACAATTTCCGCAACAAGAAACAAAATGCATAGGAATCTCTCATTATATAATCCTAGGTATTCCCTGATAAGAAAATTCGGCTATAGTAATGCGGCAGTGCTGCTTACGGGTTTTTTTAACTTACCTCAAAACCTGATTTGTAATTTTATGTTCGTTCAAGAGTTATGTGAAATTGGCGGAAAACGTCACTTGTAGCGTTTATGGTGCATAGCTAATAATTTACGTAGGCCTAAAAAAGATTCATACATCCATTTTGGCGAAAATCACTGTTCGTTTTTGGGCCATGGAACTCGGATCTAAAATCGTTCTTTTTAAATTGCGGGTAACAGTAAGGCACAATATTTACCCGAAAGTAATTTTATTTATTTAATCGGATCTCCGAGCGAAGGTACCAGCTAATTATTAAATAAATGTCTCTTTAATTTCTGCATTTGCGTTCACTAAAAGCATCCAAACAAGCGACGAAACAAAACATCTACGAGGCGGGAACACACAAACAGACAGACGAAACAATAAAAAGAAACAGTCGGAAAACCCGCGTGCTAACAAGTGAAATAATTTACAACCGAATATCTCTTTTAACAATTAGGGAATCGAATCACTTTGTACACAAACCGATAAATCCTTCATACAACCCACCCTGTATACTAATACGTTTATTAAACGTATTTTTCTACCCAGCTGCCAAGTGATGTATCACATAGAGAGAGCAACATGCAGCAAATCCAATAATTAATGGCGGTAGGGAAATTGGAAACCGCGTGGTGACATCAGAAATCCAATCAAACGATCGGACTCGGGGCCGGGTCACCTACCGGTAATACTGCGCGAGGGAATTCAGGTATTTTTTAATATAAATTATATCGGTAGCACATAGGCACGCTTTCAATCCAATTACCCGGCGAAATCACGCGTTGTGCATTCGTTTATTTTACTTGTGGTCGGGAAAATAACTTTTTTTCTTTATTGGCTCCGCTGCCGCAAAAAATATTGCTGTGATTGGACGCGATAAAATTTGAATTGTATAACGGATCGCGCCGAACGCTTCCACTGTTATAGATTGCATTGATAACAATAATTTTTAATTACTATTTCTGTAATACCCTTTTTCCAAGTTTTTTTCAATTGACAGAGTTTTAATTGTTTGTTCTGTTTTTTTTTCATCGGTGGAACGAGATTGCCTGATTCAAATAAAATAGGAATGAATGTTTAGACGGTGGAATAGATGTTGAAGTTTTTTTATAAAATTGAAACGTTGAAAATTAAACGCTACGAAAATATAATTGAAACTGTATCATTGTAGTAGGTAATATTTTACGTTTTGGCGGTGGTGTAATATTCGCGAACTGTCAATAAGAGGGATAGTACAAATTCAATTAATTTCGTGTCAGATAGTTTTAATATTTCAGTGATAACTGCACGCGTAGAAATATAATGTCAACGAAATTCGACGATCTTAATATTTATTAGAGGTTAAGTATGGAGTAAATTGTTGTCTTTAAAAATAATGATAAAAACTGTAATTATTAAACTAAAAAAGATCAATAACAAAAACATGCCTTACACACCGCTGAACCGCTGACGTGACTTGCGCGAATTTTCAAAATTGATTTTATATGTTTTAGTAGGGTTTCTAACAACTATTTAGGAATGGTCTATTCACGAGGGCACTGAATACCTAGCTACCTGCGTATACGAAATATATTAGTAGAATTTGTTTCCACCTCAGCCTCCATGGACTGCGCATTGCGAGTTTGCACCTCGACTTTACGGCCTCGAGTTATGAACTGCTTCGTTTCGCTCGCAGCGGACAAAGTAGTTTTGCGAAGTAAAAAATATCGGGTTTCTTTAAGGTATTTTACGTTTTAATCGATTTTGGGGGAACCACACAAGTTATAAGGTCGTGTAAAAAAAATAATAAATGTGCAGAATAATATCTTGTATTAAATTTTTTCTAGTAAATCCCCCAAAAAGTTTCATTCTAGTACGAAAAATCTCAAAAATTGTTATTCCCTGCCAAAACGTGCCTCCAGTTGTTGGATTTCAGCTAACGAATTCGTCCAAGCAACTTAGAAAACCACCGAGTGTACCACATCTGGACCGATTCGGACGTAAAATGCGGCCGTCAATTTTTAACGACAACCTAAAACGTGTTCTGGGGATCATGATTGGTGACTCAATGCCTACTCACGACCTTAGGTCTCAACATTATAATTACTGCAATAGCTCATATTTAATATGGAAATTCGTTAATATAATTAAAATGAAAAATACATTGTCTTTTATATACACTTTACAAATGAAAAACACCTCCATACTCTACAACTACCAATCGAAACCCTCAAGGCTATGCTATGGTGACGTTACAACTCTCCTAAAACAATAGAAAGGAAAAGAAATTGTGGAAAGTTTGGGGAAATTGGCACTTTTGTAAAAACGTTTTTCACATAGTGTTCATATAAAGAATGTAGCTGTCATTCATTTAGTACTTGCATTTCTAGATTCACATAAAACACCCAACCACACCCTCTCTTACTTACAAAGATATATTTATAATCCCATAATCAAAAAATCATTTATAATTCATTCTCTTTATTTGATTCAAATTTGTACAATTAATAAAAAAATAATATATAAATACAAATATTATTTTAAAATATTCATTAAATATTCTACATCATTCAAGCTAAACAACCCGCTTTAGCATCAGATTTAAGTGTGGCACTTTGCTTAATGTTTTCTGAATGAAATAAAGTAAACATTCTAGGCGCAACAAATAATGTATAAAATTTAGTATATGCAGGTCAAACTAGGTTTTGGAACTGAAAAAATGTACGGTTTTTTAAACATTTTCTATGTTGATTTTTCAACACAAGTAGTTTACTTTCACTAAGTATAAAAACATTCTTTAGGACATGTACACATACAAAAAGTGTAAGGGAAGTATTTTCATAATTGAAATAACAGCAAAAAGTGTTGATATTTAGTGTGATCAGTGATAATAGAATATACTTTTTCAGAAGAGCTATTACTGGTTTCAAAGCAGCTCAAAAGTTGAAGAATAAGCTAACCCATATTTCAACCTACTATGAAATTTAATTTTTGTTCTTCGAGTTTCAATAAAAGTAAAACATTATACTGATGGAATGGAACAGAGCCTGACGTTTGGACGTAGAAGTACAGTATATTAATAAACGAGCAAACAGCCGGCAAAGTTCACGTGGGACAATGTGCAATAACTCTGCGGTATTATAATTAATTTCTGCGGGCAAAACCGAACTAAATGGATATTAATTTTCGCAAGTATGTTCTTATTGAATCAGCCTTTGTGAACGGAACGGAACGGACCAAATTAAGGTTGTTCTCCGCATTAATCACGTTAAGGGAGTCAAAGCCAAATGATCCCATCTTGAAGCTACGGTCAAGTCGTACAGCCTAGGGGTACTCTGTTCGTAACAAAATTGTCTTATTTGCGTTTTGAAAAGTACACTCGGGTCGTGGTACAAAGTGGATTCTCCGTCTCTAACGCATGGCCGTCTTCTACAATTAGATAAGGCGGAGGGAGGGTTAGTCCTATTTGATATCATATACTTTAATATTTTCAACACGACTGGAGAAACGAGGTTGAGAGAGAAAATATTATCTGGATTAAATGAGGTTTAAATGTTCATTAACTAATAGAACAATCATTTAGATGTCCATTGTGATTTCCAAAAGTACAAGTACAAACAACTTTAAATGGGGGGGACTAAATCTACTTTTTAGTGATATATATAAAAATATGAATTTAAAAATTCAAAAATTTTCCAATTGGCAGTCAACTTGATAACTCGTAATGTAACATCGTGTATTTTATGGTATAATAGAGGATCAGCCCCCTGCTCGCTTCGCTCAACCCATGCGGCGAAGCAAATGCAAACAGCTTACTGTATACTATATTTTCAAGGGGATGACTGTTGATTAGGATAGAGAGTTCTTATTTTCATACAGAAGCGAGAAAATTTTCAGGTTATAAAATATGACGAAAATGTGATTTGGTAAAGCAGTACTTTGAACTGGTCAAATAGGCTTAATAAAGAATACAGTTGACAAAATTTTAAAGTGGTAAGTGTTTTCATTATGAAATACATAGTAAGACTTTTCGTTATTTGTGTTTGCTATTACCTAACCTAAAAACTGTTGGTTGTGAAGAATAATTTAAAATTTTAAATTTGTCAATTTGGTTGATATGGTAAGAAATCTAAACGCTGTCAAGAAACGGATGTTGATTCAGCGTAGGCCTAACCTGATAATGTGTTAAACTTAGGCCTATGATCCAATTTTTTTGACACGGTCCCAGTCTGGTCCAAAAAACGGTCAAAACGTAAAATACATTAAAAGTACCACAAAAATCGAATTTGTCCGCTGCCGAAGCAGTCCATAATCCGAGGCCGCAAGGTCCATTGTTTCCGCTGCGAGCGGAACGGAGCAGCGCGTGAGCTGTGGCTAGAGGATTAGGTGCAAACTAATCTACTAATATATTTCGTACACGTAGACAGCTATTCAGCGCCTTCGTGAGTAGATCAATTTCCTAAATAGTTGGTTGAAACTCTAAAACATATAAACTTAATTTTAATTTTGGAAATTCGCTTAACTACGTGTCAGCGATTCAGCTGCATGTTCGAATTATTTATTTTTAAAACTATTCAAGAACCTGTTCTTTGCGTTATCTTATCAAGCAAATACTGAAATAAGTTGTACGTTTATAGACGTATACTGAGGGCTTACTGAATGTTTGACTAGTTGATAATAGTTGGAAGTAGGTCTACAAGTTTGTATAACTGGACCATTTTAAACTATTTAATGACGGGAACGATTATTATTTCAGCGTAGGCTTTACGCCGTCTTTTTTCTCCGTCATATAGAAATAATTTCCGTCGACATATTTCAACGAAGTTACCAACTCCAAAACCATTTAAACCTAGAACTGGCCAGAATTTCTTCAAAAAATGGCAAGGCAGTTTGACTGTAAAAAAGCAGTGAAAATTTGAAAGCAACCAAACTAATCTCAAATTTAATTCGAATAGTTTGATATAATAACCATTCGAAACATCCTGTATAACACACAGTTTTTCTAAAATTTGTTTTAATAACTGACCCACTTATTTATTGCATTATACACAGTAAAACGTACCACAAACGTACGGTTCTAAAATGTCCTGTTTTGTGTTTCACCACAAATTTGTTTTTTTACTAAACAAATATTATCTCTAGTGCGGGTTACCCGATTGATTTCAAACTTGAAACGGCCCTCAATGACTTTAATACGTAGTTAAAGAAAGCTTAATAAAATAATCCGTTTCAAAATGGTGACCACCTAAAGTTTGTTAAAAAAATTACTCGGAAAATGTAATTTTTGTAAAAATTAGAAAAATATCTTGTTTGATTTCCTATCGAAACTATTCTCTGTATAATCACCAAAACTATTGGACAAAACATAACTGTATAAAGTACTTACCTGACAGTTCATAACTTGCCTACTGTAGCAAATAATATAAAGCGAAAAACTGTTGAAAAGAATGTGCACGTAACAAAAAATTCATCGCATAACATCCGGATGTTTACAACTTTACTTCTTCCGCAAAAACTACCCACAGAGCGCAACCCTTATTTCGAGCTTATTAGCGAATTTCGACAGGAAAGATGATCTATTGCAGTGACCCTTCTGGTGAGGCTTAAGGTCGGGAGAAGTCAAATGAGCACCGATCAAGTTCACCAAAACACGTTTTGGGGTGTCATTAAACATTATATATGTGTGTTCGCACTCTTAACGACCGCGTTGTAAGCCAGATATGAACCAAATTTGGTACACACGTTGGTTGTCTAAGTCGCTCAGACGAGTTCGTTACCAAAAATCTAACATCTGGAAGCACGTTTTTTCACAGAAAGTAACTATTTTTTAAAAATTTTCGTACTAGAATGATTTTGTTGTTGCTGTTTTATCTACAAAAATAAATATATGATTTTTTAAAAATATATTTTGTTTTTTACATTACTTTATAGCTCGCTTAGTTTCCTCAAAATCGATCAAAACGTAAAATACCATAAAAGTACTTGGAATACGTGGGGAATTTTACCGTGGGGCCATCTTCTGATCCGAGGCCGATGGCCGAGTTTTTAAGCTGCGAGCGAAGCGATGTTGAGGTGCAAACTAGCAAAGCGTGTTTTTCCGGTGCGAGTGGAACGAAGCTATAGGCTTCAATGCAAACAAATTCTACTAATATATTATGCACATAGAGGCAGCTATTCAGAGCCTTCGTAAGTAGACCAATTTTCCAAATTATTGGTTAACACCCGAAAACAAATAAATTTAGTTTTAGAAATTCGCTATTCTTACGTCAGCGGTTTAGTTACGTGATCAAATTATTTATAAGCTTATTTTGAGAAATACCAGGACTGCTATTTTCGCCGCATGTTATTTAAATGTTTTTTTTTTTCACCACTATTTTCATAACATTTAAATGTTGTTTATTATTTGATGTGGTTCGAACTCGACTGAAGTGTTTTTTAAATCAGTACCCTGTATAAATAAAGACAAATAAATGAAAAGGAAACTCATATAGTTCTACTCTTGCCAACTATATTTAACACTTTTATAACATTTTAAATACATTGCTACTTGATAACTTGAATTTGAAACTAAAGAAAATAAATCCAACGCGGCGTGCCAGTGTTCTAATAGCTGGCAAGAACTGATCTCTGCTTTTGGACTACGCGATCTTAGTCACCGTACCTAGCCACAAATGGCAGATTGATCTGGCAATATTTCCGGCCACATAGATTGCGATCACGTGTTGTTCAATATTTGTAGCCATAATAATATTGCTGAG
>JAGFPH010000299.1:253521-275464 GCA_018207615.1 Philaenus spumarius | reverse complement strand
GTTTACTATATTGAAAATATACAGGAGAAAACAGACGATTGCTTACTATATTGCAAAGATATAGGCGATTGTTTACTACATTGAAAATATACAGAAAAAAAGGCCATTGTATATTATACTGAAAATATAGGCGATTGTTTACTATTGAAAAATAAAGGTGATTGGTTACTATATTGGAAAAAATACAGGCCATTGTTTATTATACTGAAAATATAGGCGATTGTTTACTATTGAAAAGATAAAGGTGATTGGTTACTATATTGAAAAAAAACATATGCCATTGTTTATTATACTGAAAATATAGGCGATTGTTTACTATTTAAAAAATAAAGGTGATAGGTTACTACATTGAAAAAAATAAAAGCTATTGTTTATTATACTGAAAATAAAGGCGATAGTTCACTTTATACTGAAAATAAAGGCGATAGTTCACTATATTGGAAAAAATATAGGGAACTGTTTGCTACTATACTGAAAAAATATAGCTCATTGTCTACTATATTGAAAGAAATATAGGCCGTTGTTTACTCTATTAAAGGGAAAACATATCCATGATTCGATGTTTTTCCGTGAAGCGGAGATCTATTGTTTTCTATAATATTTTTCATATTTCTAAAATTAGTGTTACTACAGAATTTTGGTAACACATTTACCCGATTTGTTTTCAACATATTTAAAAAATGATTTACTAACAATTTACATTTTAGTAAAATATAAATTCTATATCCAACATCCTGTCTTCTCCTCTACAGACATACTCTTGAGTCTTTACAATAATCCACGGGAGATAAACAAGGCAGGTGTATGTCAAATATATTACCCTAGTAGAAATAAATTTGTATCCTCATTTCTAGTGTTGATAGTAAGAAAATTAATATGAACAATTTCCTCAGAATATAGAGCTAAATGACAGTAATCAGTACATGTTTACTTTTCAGTGCTTAAATTCCGTGCTATAATCAGTATCCTGAACAATTAAAGTTTTAGATTTTACCAGAACAAACTAAGTTCACTGGAATATAAAATAAAGACTATTATAAAAAGAACATTTTATTTAAAAAGCTCAAATTTTAGAATCACCCTATTATGTAACTTAAAAATAGGTTCATAATATTCTTTTAAAAAATGGATGGGGATTTTTAGTATTTTTTAGGAATTTTTAAAAACAGGCACTTTTTAAAAGTAGGCTACGTTTTTAGTACTTATAGACTTTTAACATACTGCTGGAGGTGACCTCATGAAAAAAAAAAACTGCTTCAGATGCTTGTATTACAGCAAGCTGGAGGAAAGAGCCTCCTCAGTTTTACATATATTCAGGAGGAAGGAGCCCAATCAATGAAATAAAAAATAGTCCTAACATTTTAAAAGTTCCCTGACTATTTGTTTTCATTTCATTCATTTTTTTTAAGTTCCTCGACTATTGTTTTCAATTCCATTACTTTTTAAAAGTGCCTTGAATAATTGTTTCTATTATCTGACATTTTTTTAAGCGTTCCCTGACTATTTTGTTCATTTTCCTTACTTTTTTAAAAGTTTCCTGACAATTTTGTTAATTTCCCTGACTTTTGTAAAAGTTACTTGAATATTTTTGTCTATTCCCCGACTTTTTTTAATTTCCATTTCCCTGACTTTTTGTAATTGCCTAACTTTTTTAAAAGTTTTCGGACTATTTTTTTTTTTAAAGATACCAGACTATTTTTTTATATCACTGACTGTTTTAAAAGTTCCCTGACTATTTGTGTTGACATTTCCCTGACTTTCTTTGACCTTAGCAACCCTGATAAATCATACTTTTGTAAATGTTGGAAAAAGTTGTTTAGTTAAACATTATTAAAAAAAAAGCACATTAATACCGATATTTGTAAAACTTTGGTTTCTGTAAATGATTCTTTAGTCTGGTTCTTGTAACAGTTTTTACTTAAATTCATTAATTTGATTTAGAATCTTAGGTTGAAGTTATAATTAACCTTACACCTTAATTTAAAAGAAATTAAAAATATGCGTCGTACAGGAAGGAAGTGTTGCGTGTGTAAGGAAAAGTTATCTTTTTTAATTTTTCGTATACAAAACAATATAATGAGTCTCATAAAAACTATATTCCTATGTTTCTGCCCGAGTCCCACAAGATTGGTTTGGGGGTGGGTGAAGAAAATAGATTGTAGATACCTCCCAAACCCTTTCTTGTTGAGTGAACACCTGTGGTTAACCATCAGGACTAGGAAAATAGGTCTCTTTTGAGTTACATAACACAGTTCAAAATCAATGGTCGTATGTTTGTGAACAAGATTACTCAAAACGTAAAGGGTAACAACAGGGACCAAATTCGGCGTGTGGTCTATACACTAATTGTAGGCCTGAATCAACTTCTAGACTGAATCCGTCGTCCGGGAGATTTATTTTATATGAACTCCATTTTCTTCCCACATAAACTTAGACTCAAATAAAGGTAAACAAGTAAGGTAATAAAAATAAGCGTTCACAATAAATGACGAAAGACAATCTTATTTCTAATTTGAAAGAGCACAGTAAATTTTACCTCACGTGATATGGTACGTTTGTGGAAGAATACGAGAAAGTCGAGTGTACAACACTATAAGTTGTTACTTTTCCTTATTTGTCTTGTTATCAATTATTGAATACTATTTTCTTTTTTCATTAGTTTGTTATTCATTCATTTTGTTACTGATTTCTTTGGTTTTCAATCAATTGTTTAATTTTCTTCTTTCTTTGTTAGTTCACTTATTGGTTTACTTATTATTTTGTTTGTTTTAATAATCAATTGTTTGTTGTTCGTTTATTTAGTAATTCATTTGTTTGTTTTTTTTTTATTAATTTGTTTTTCAAGTCTTTTGTTTGCATAATCAAATGTTTGTTGTTTGATTCTTTATTACTTCATTTCTTTAGTTATGTTATTATGTTTTCCCTAATCTTTTGTTATTAATTCTTTTTGTTCCAGTAATTCATAGTTTTTCATTTGTTTCTTTAGTATTTTTTTACAATTCTTTTGTTATTAATTATTTTTGTTCCAGTAACTAATAGTTTTTCATTTGTTTCTTTCGTAATTTTTTTTATTATTAATTAGTTTTGCAACGCTTGTGCTATTAATTCCTTTTGTTTTGGTAATCAATTGTTTGTTATTCGTTCCTTTAGTAATTTATGTGTTTGTCTTTTGTTATTAATTTGTTTTTCAATTCTTTTGTTAATAATAATTCCTTCTGTTTTGGAAATCAACTATGTGTTATTCGTTTCTTTAGTAACTAATTTGTTTGGTTTTTGTTATTAATTTGTTTTTCAATCCCTTTTATTTCGGTAGCCAATTGTTTATAATTGGTTTCCTTAGTAATTAATTTATTTGTTTGGTTCTATTATGTTTTCAATTCTATTGTTAATAATTCATTTTGTTTTGGAAATCAATTGTTAATTATTATTCGTTTCTTTAGTAATTTATGTGTTTTTTTGTTATTAATTTGTTTTTCAATTCTTTTGTTAGTGAGATAATTTATTTTGTTTTGAAAATCAATTGTTAATGATTAGTTTCTTTAGTAATTCATATGTTTGTTTTTTGTTATAATTTCTTTTGTTACGGTAATTAATTGATTGTTATTGGTTTCTTTAGTAATTCATTTGTTTGTTTTTTGTTATTAATTTTGTTTTTAATTCTTTTGTTATTAATTTCTTTTGTTTCGACAATCATTAGTTTTTAAATCATATTAGTGTTAAGTGATACTAATTCACATAATTAATTCAAAACTTGGATTATTCTGATTTGTGTTATTTTTATGGAAATGTTTAAAGGATAAAATATGTATGTCGTATTATGTAAAAAACATTATCACTAAACTGGTACTGCTTAATGTGTTAATAATTACATGTAAGCGCGTGTATGTAGTCAGGCTTATAAGCAGTTGTACTTCTACTGCGCGTGGTAACTAATCACCATTTTTTGACTGAAAGTAATTTTTTTTTTAGATTTTTCGTATTTTATTAGAATGAAACTTTTTGGGGATTTTATCTAAAAAGATAAATAAAGGATATTATTCTGCAGATTTTATTTTTTTAAACGAATTTAGTTCGTCTGGTTCCCCTAAAATCGATCAAAACGTAGAATATCATAAAAAAGTTAAAATCCAGATGGGGGATTTTACCGTGGAGGCAGCTTCTGATCTGAGGCCGACGGCCGGGATGCTTGTCCGCTACGAGCGTAACGATGCAGTCCATTAATCTGAGGCGTGAACCGGGGCTGGAGGCTGAGGTACAAACAAATTCAACTAATATATTCGTACGTGCACCTTCGTAAGTAGACCAATTTATTAAATACATTAGTAGGTTGAAACTCAAAAACATATACATTAATTTTGAAAATTCGATCTATTCACGTCAGCGGTTCAGCTACGTGGTCGAATTATTTTGTATTTAGTTTAGTTCTTTTTTCACATTAACCATGAAATACTGGAAGTCATGGTTAGATGTTTAATAACAAATTAAATGTATTTAGGTGTAAATAAGAGAAAAATAAATGTTATTATTATTATCGACTGATAATTAGTGTTAAAATAATCAGGACATCAGTACCGGCCTGATTTTCACTTTTAAATTCATTTCATTCATTAGAAAAACACTAGGACACATTTTTCCAATAACCAAATTGTATTTGAATTTAAAAATTATAACTGAACGTACCATCACTGAAGATTGCGATGTTGTCACTGAATAATGGCGCCGTTGTACATTTGTGTTAATAATGTACTATTTGTGAGGCGAATTCTCCGAATATATCATCTCAAGTTTAACTTAATATTTATCGTGAATATAGAAGATTACAATAATGCACTTTAAATTCGCATAGAACCAGACTGTACTCAGATTGTACCAATAAAAGTTAAAGTAAGCGGAGTTGGGAATCTTGGTGGGTAATGGGAGATGAAGCTGCCTCGGGCTGGGATTGATGTGATTTCCTTTGAGTACAAACATGCAATTTAAGGGCTTATTTAGACGTCCGCGTCCTGCTGATATCTGGACAAACAAAGGGACGGTCGATCATGTCAGAACCCGTCCGTAGCACAGGTTTGTTGAAAGTTATTACACGTAGGCCTACAACAATAATATAGGGACTGTTAGTCTAGTTCAATTAAAACAGCTGTAGTTAAGTATTACCAACATTTTGTTACGAAATTCCCCTGTTTGCCAAATTTTCCAACTTCTTGATGTTTGTCACAGACGTTTGAAAAAATATCAATCTTCCTCTATATACATGGTGGGGCGCACAGTAGGGTAAAGGTGGGAAAAAATCAGTTTGCAAAACGTAGCTCTGTCATGCATCTGGTGTACTACTTTCATTGTACCCAATAGATACATTAGAATCAGCCTGTAATAATGGTTTTGCTGTTAAGAATTGTGTTCAGTGCGAAATAAGGGCTGAAACTCTAATGAGGTTTTTAGCTTTATAGGGGAATATTTTGAAAAATAACTCTTTCACATGGTTTACTCATAAAACTGTGTTAATGATGTATGTTGTTAATATAGACCCAACAGTATCTGTTAAAATACAAATCAATTTATAGATGAAGTTAGACATGAAAATCAGCTCAAAATTCAAACTATTTTGCAAAGTTTGGATTTAGAGATGCGTACAAAACGAGCTAGACCTTCATATGGTCTGACACATTTATTTTCTTGAAGGTATGACCCTAATAAAGGTGCTACAAAAGTTTCATAACCCTTTTCAACCCTATTCGGTCACAGTGAATTTCTAAAGCAACCAGTAGCGCGCGCGATTGGATTGATGAACGAAAGGTACAGGTGAATGCAGTAATACGGTTCTGTTTGAACTGAATAAGTGGATACGGATTCTCGTTCGTAATAATAAGCGTTCATGTTTTATCAGTTGCTTAAAAATGTGATGCAGTTCTCATTCCATCCAAAAATTGGCAATAAGTTACCATTTTTATTTTATGGAAAAAATTACTCGTTTTTGCAGAGCTGCATCTCTGGAACTACCTAGCTCTAAACTAAAATTTATAGTAAATTTCATCTTCTTCAAAAGGGTGAGAAAGAAGATAAATTATAATTTTTCGTCAGAATAATTTTTCAAAATATTTATAATTCGCCCAAATGTTTTACTGTTTTCAAGTAACTCGACTGAAAATCGTGTTTTTCGCCTTGTTTATAAACACACATCTTTAATAACAATGTATAAATTTCCATTTACAAATCATCTACAAATTATAATTTACATGTTCATGAACAATTTTCTGCAAATTACAAAAGATTATTTTCAAAATTCGAAGGAGGTTAAGTTATATTGCAGAGTATATGGGATTCTTTCGTTCTGGTATTGCACACCATTAAGGGCTCAATGATTCATGAAGAATCTACTAATGCTAGATCTATGATCAGCGCTCGATAACTTTCACGTTTGATCACTAAAAGAAAGACAAATCGCAATTAATTTTTTACAAACACACAAAATACCAAAATTAAGTTTATATGTTTTAGCGTTTCAACTATTTGGGAAATTTGTCTACTCACGCAGGCGCTGAATAGCTGCCTCCGTGTACGAAATATATTAGTAGAATTTATTTGCACCTCAGCCTCCACCCTGGGTTCACGCGCTGCTTCGTTCCGGACGCAGCCGTCCCCTCCCCCGACCGTCGGCGTCGGCCTCGGATCTGAACCTTCCCCTTCGTGGATTTGAACCGGGTACTTTTATGGGGATCATACGTTTTCATCAATTCTTGGAGAACCAAACGGTGTATAATGGCGTTTAAAAAACAAAATATGCAGGACAATCTCCTATATTCTTTTTTTTTTATCAAAACAAAAAAATTTTATTCTAGGTCAAAAAATCTAAACAAATTTTTACTTCCGATGACAAAATGTGCTTCTGGTAGTTGGATTTTTTTCTAACAAACTCGACCGAGCAACGTAGAAAAATAAATACCAAATGTGTGTACCAAATTTGGACCAAATCGGATGTAAAATGCGGCCATTAGAGTGCGAATACATATATACATTGACACCAGAAAACGTGTTCTGGGGGCTATGATCGGTGCTCATTGACTACTCCCAACCTTAGATCTCACCATAAGAGTCACTGCAACAGCCCATCTTTATTACATAATTAATTTTCAAAAGTAACAATTGTTTTTATATAATATATATATTTATAAATCCTTTTCATACAGGAAACTCGGTCAGGTTCGGAGAAACAACCATTTTCCTCAATTATTTAAATATAAAAACAATATAAAAACAAAATCAAAACAATTAGCCCTCTATCGATGAGTATTACTACCAATAAGCTACCAACTTTAATGACATTCTGCGTAAAGCTTCCAGATATAGTTGCAAATCAATCGCCCAAGTGAATATTAAAAGCTGTAAATACTGTTCTTTTTTTCAATTTTAAACATAATCTTTAGAGAATTTCCGTAGGAATGGTGAGCTATTGCAGTGACTCTTATGGTGAGACATAAGGTCGAGAGTAGTCAATGAGCACCGAGCATAGCCGCCAGATCACGTTTCGGAGTGTAATTAGAAATTATATACATATGTATCGCACTCTAACGGCCGCATTTTACGTCCGATTTAATAAAAATTTGGTACACACGTTAGGTTTTTAATCCAACATCCATAAGCACGTTTTTTGACAGGAAGTAAAAATTTGTTTAGATTTTTGTTCTATAATGAAACTTTATTTGGGGTTTATCTAAACAAATAAATATAGGATATTATTCTCCACATTCTGTATTTTTATACGACCTTATATTCTATCTGTTTTCCCCCGAAAATTTATCGAAACGTAAAATACCGTAAAAGTATGAGTTTGTTCGCTGTGAGCGGAACGAAGCAGCGCGTGAGCGTGGACTGGAGGCGGAGGTGCAAAGAAATTCAACTACTAATATATTTCGTACACGAAGGCAGCTGTTCAGCGCCATCGTGATTAAACCAATTCGCTAAATAGTTGAAACCTTAAAACATGTAATCTTAATTTTGTAAATTCGCTCTACTCCCGTCAGCGGTTAAGCTGCGTCATCTAATTATTTATAAAAAGTCTAATGGATCGTACTTTTTGAAAATAAAAGCTTAAAAAATTGTTTCATACGGTTTTCATTGCTCTTTAAAATGCGGCACTCCATTCCGTCGCACACTGTACAAAACAAATCGCGGTTTATGTGAAACGTCAAAAAGCAAATAAAGTTTCAAAGCGAAAAAAGCTTCGTTAAAAATAAATAAAGTTTATAAAACAAAAGCCGTTCCAGAAAGAAAGGGAAAGTTTTCACAGAAAGGGTTTTAGCTCGGGGAATGTAACACAGTTAATTTTATATTATTTAATTTGCAGTTGTAAGTTCTCCAGGGTACAGTATAACCTTAACATCGAATATTGAAGAGTCTACCGTATACTGTATATATGTATGTGTATAATATAGACAGAGGCAAAGAGCTCAGGCTGGAACGTGAATTATTTCTGTAGTTCTACCTGCATGAGTTGCGAGTTGTCGTTAATATTTCACTGCCTTTATAGCAGGGGGTGCATGCTATGCCGCCCTCCGTACTGAATTAATAATCAAAACTTCTCCGAAAACACCGGCTCAAAAGGCATCGCAGCCGGCTCACTTATTTAATAAATTAAAGGTCACCTTAATTCATTATTGAAAATTCGATATCCTACATGGTTATCCATTATGGAGCGAGGTCGAGTAAATATTTGAAGTAGGGGATCGATAGCGTTTATTTTACTAAAGTTTCTTCGTCGAAACGATTTTCCCGACTTTCTTTGGATTTAATTTTAACAAGTGGTATAGAAAGAAAGGGTCGGGGCGGCTAAGGAGAGGGTAAGGGTTGTTTGTACAACATAAACCTTCCTAATTTTGTACAGCCTGTGCGAAGAGTAAGTGACAACTAATTTCAACCCTCTTTCCATTGTGCTGATAAACGAGCGTTTCGATGCTAGAACTTTACATTACGTGCGAATTCGCTTTACAAAATCAGAGTGGGTGAGTTTATCCCGCGAATGTGTATTTATTTTTTAGTTATTTAATACAGAATATATTTCTTTATCTGTGCCCGCGTCACTGACAGCGAAGAAGTGGACTTTAACGCATACTCTAACTTTACTAGTGGCTAACTACGCAGAAGTTAGTTTATTTAAGATCAAACCAGGTCAATACAGTATGACTTAATTACATTTTTGTGTCGCAAATATTTCAAATATATACGACTAGAGTGCTCCCCTACCTACTCGCTTCGCTCACCAACTCCCGCAACGAATCAAATGCAAATAAATTATTGTATATTACATTTTCACTGAAATGACGATTGATTAGGCAATTTTTAAGTTATAAAATATGACCAAAATGTGATACGGTACAGTAGTATTTCAAACTGGTCAAATAGACCTAGTAAAGAATAAAGTTAGCATAATTTAATAGAGATAGGTATTTGAACTATACAGGGTGTCTCTGAACTCTCTACCGACCTTTTCAGGTATTATTCCTGGACCATCGACAAGCCAAAATTTCATATTCAAAATTTCAAAAACTCCAAAGTTACTCGTATAGCCGCCATTTTGTTTTTTTTTCACATAGGAAATTTTAATTCGAGAACGGCTACTTATAATTAAATGAAATTTGGTATTTAGCTTTATTACCTAAAGACCTAATAACAGAAAAAAAATTATTTTTTTACAATCATTAATTTCAAAATGCCTAAAAATTTCAAACGTAAATATCTTAAAAACCGCTCATAGTAAAAAAATTACATCTATAACGTTTTATTTATAGGATTTAATTGCAAATCTAATGACACCAAATTTACGGAAATCGGTTCATAAATAATGGAGAAAAATCCATTTTTAAGATAATGACAGTTTCGTGGGGATTTTCAGGAGCCCAAACATGGCTGTTCCTGGTATTGAAAATACCATCCTGGTTAAAACTGGATTCGTCTGTAAAAATAACGGATTTCAAGAAATCTGGATCGTCCGCCAGTTTGTGCAGGAACCACCTGGAACAATCTACCCGACCTGGATAGTCTTGAGGTTCAAGGGCTTCAATTTCTTCAAATTAACGAAGGACTTCCTCCTCAAATTCAACTGTACGCACCGACTTTGCAGCACCAGTATCTGCCATACTTACATGAAACGTACCAGTTGCGTGGAGACGGTTGTGGACAGCAGTGAACGTTTTGGTACTAGGACATTGTCTGTTGGGGAAATAGTCGCTATACAACCTTCTCGCTTCATTTGCATTTCCAAATGCAGCTCCATAATAAAAATTCATATCGGAATACTCTGCATTACTATAATTAGCCATTTATCAATAAATTATGAATACTGAATATGTTAACACAGATTACTATTAAAAAGCAGCACACTGATTAACAATAAGCAACATACAGGAAAAAGACACATTGTAACAGGAAACTGTCATATTTTAACAATACATTGATCAATCAGCTGTTTGGTGGAATTATACTTGAAACAGCTGATCGACGTGGCTCACTAGCAGCGATATCACATGATAACAGTTGATATTGACAAGAATGCAATATCTTAAAAATGGATTTTTCTCCATTATTTATGAACCGATTTCCGTAAATTTGGTGTCATTAGATTTGCAATTAAATCCTATAAATAAAACGTTATAAATGTAATTTTTTACTATGAGCGGTTTTTAAGATATTTACGTTTGAAATATTTAGGCAGCCGCCATTTTGAAATTAATGATTGTAAAAAAATATTTTTTTTTCTGTAATTAGGTCTTTAGGTAATAAAGCTAAATACCAAATTTCATTTAATTATAACAGTCGTTCTCGAATTAAAATTTCCTATGTGAAACAAACAAAATGGCGGCTATACGAGTAACTTTTGAGTTTTCGAAATTTTGAATATTATATTTTGGCTTGTCTATGGTCCAGGAATAATACCTGAAAAGGTCGGTAGAGAGTTCAGAGACACCCTGTATAGTAAGCCTTTTTCGATGTTTGTTTTTGCTATTACCTAACCTAAAAAAACTACTGGTTATGCAGAATAATTACCTGACTCTAAATTTGCCAATTGGTTTCTATGATTATAAATCTAAAAACTTTCAAGAAACGTGTGTTGGTTCATATATAAGATATATATGATCTTATGATCATATGAAGATATGATTAACATCAATATCTTTCTTAGTGCACTTCTATGTAGTGGTATGAAGGTACTCTGAACATACCAAGCCGAAACCTTCTTCATGGACGCGGGCTGGAGGACTACCATACATATACGCCACAAGGGGCTGCGTGGGTGGGTTGCGCAGTTACGGACAAACCACGCTTACATTTATTGCATATTCTACTGACATTGATTTTTTAGTTGAAAAATAACAGCCGTAATATCATAAGTTTTTTCGCTGTTACTAATCAAACATGATTCTTACAGGAAATTCCCAATAAGTCGTAAACCGATCTCCGTAATAATATTCGGCAATAACCGTTTCTTATTCCACAAAGCCATTAACTCTGGAACATGTTACATTTTTTTCTGAAATACCATCTGTCTGTTAATTAGGTCCCATTAACTCTAGTTTATTCACAAGTGAAACATTATTCCTACAAGTCGTGTCTTACAATAAATCACCATTGTGTTGTGTTGAGATCGTGATGAAAAATTAGAATCATCTCTCAACTTGAAAACTAATCTCGGAGCAATTACTGTTCAATCTGTTCCCAGGGCTTAAGCCTATTTAGAGATAAACATTATTAACTTCGTCCCGTCTTCATCCGAGTTCTCGGAGGAATTTATTATTTTAGCTGTGTTACCCGTCTTGTAATATTTCGGTGTTTTAACTAGCCAAACGCTATCGAATACATTTAAACAGGGGCGATTATCACGAATATATCTGTACGTTTTAAACAGTATTTTTGATTAATGATAGGCAAAGTCGTTCATTTTGAGGAACGGGCCCTTTCATTCTCGTTCATTGAAACGACCCGTTGTTTTAACATCGTTCACCGTTCATTTTGAGAAACGGGTCCTTTCGTTCTCGTTAATTGAAAATAAACGTTATTTTTACATCGTTCGCCGTTCATTTTGAGGAACGGTCCTTTCGTTCTCGTTCATTGAAAAGTCCCGTTCTTTTTGCATCGTTCACCGTTCATTTTGAAGAATGGGTCCTTTCGTTCTCTATGCCGAAATTCAACCGTGCAGTCTAATAGGGAAGTAGGCGAAATAAATGTTTGTTGTGTTATGTAGTTAACCCATATTCAATTCTAAAACTCGGAAGATTGCAATAATATTTTACGGCATTAACACCCTCTTAACCATTATACCCAATTTGGCCCTAATTCGTCAAATAGTCTGAGAGTGTATATCGAACACACAACAAATTCGAACATACATACCCTCAAGCGTTTCTTCTTTATAAATGGATATACAGTACATTGTGATCATTCAAAACCTTCCACATTCTCTCCTAAATATTATACAATTTACAAATTCTGATTGTGTCAATGTTGACCATTCAGAACAAATTTTGCAAAGTGTGCTAACCTCTAACCAGCCCAAACTTCCAAATGTATAACGGTAAACCATAGCTGTGCTGATTCAATTGAAAGATTATACAAAATGTAGAACATGCAAAAAGAAAATTGAAATCTGCCCAACCGATAGATAGCTACATTAGAAAATTTGTTTTTACAGAGCTTATTTTAGAAGTTTAGTACCCGTATTTACAGATACGCTTAAATTACAAAACTGTTTTAACAATTGTAAACTCTGCAGATGTGTAAATTAATTTAAATTTTACTCCTTTGAATTAAGAGTGAAAATAAAAAAAAATAAAGAGTGTTTGTATGACGCGCACAGGGAAACATCAAAATTCACATGTATGCGCTCACACAAGTCAGAAAAAGAATACCAACAGTAAACAGATTAGTGGTAGAGACGTTATTATTTAGTTAATACACAAATTATAGAATGCATTAATGAGAGGTTTCTATTTTATAACATGTTTACTTAATATACAAAGTATAGATTATATTAGTGAGAGGTATCTGATTGCATTAAGGGGTTTCTATTTTAAAACATGTTTATTTAATGTACAACAAAGTATAGATTATATTTGAGAGGTTTCTATTTTAAAACATGTTTACTTAATGTTTAAATTATAGATTGCATTAGTGAGAGGATTCAGCTTTAGAATAGTTTTGCAAAGCACAAAGTATGAATTGCATTAGTGAGAGGTTTATATTTTAAATTATGTTTCTTTAATGATTAAATAATTATAGATTGCATTAGTAAAGGTTTCTGTTTTTAAAATAGTTTTGCTTAATTTACAACGTATAGATTACATTAGTGAGAGGACTCTGTTTTAAAAATAGTTTTGCAAAGCACAAATTATGAATTGCAATAGTGAGAGGTTTCATTTTTAAAATATTTATACTTAATTTCAAAATTATAGATTACAATACGAGAAGTTTTGTTTTTAAAATATTTTTCCTCTATCTACAAATTATGGATTACATTAGTGAAAGGTTTATATTTTATTTGAATCATTTTATAAACAACTTTTTTTTAGGTGGAAGTTTTAGATTAATAACCATCGTTGAAAAGCCTAGTAGAAAAGTAATTTGGTATACAAACTCTCAATTTGGTTTTCTGGTCAAAGATTACAACAAAAAACGTGATATTACACTAATTATTTTAAAATTGTAAGCTATTAAAGAAGAAAGTTAAGTCTCCATAATTTGAATAGTGATACAGAGATGAAATGTACTTTTACGTTTAAGATTTCAAGTTGTGTACAGCTGGTAATTCGATAGTTCACAGGAATTATTAAGGGTCTGATGTAGTGGCGGCCAACTTGTAGTATCTGGTAAGAGCAATGTTAAATTTAAAACCATTTATTTCGTTTATCATTTAAATCACAATACGCATCCGTTTTGCATAATTATATTTTTAAACACCGTTAATTTGTTATGTAACTGAAATGTTTTAAGTACCAAGTTTGAATTTGTTTCCTTACGCAATAAAAAATAAATAATTAAAAGTTAATCGCAAGCCGGATCCGCAATTTTATAAAGAATGTTTAGTTTTTTCTCATCTCGCAATTACAAAATATAGATTGATATTACGTCAAAGCACTCAGCTGGAAGAAACTCAACATTTTGGACACGGCTATAGATGAAGCGCTGGAGTCGCCGGTTGCTTTCTCTTTTACCGGAGCAGAGCCTAGAGAAAGCTCCGAGTGTAGACTATGATTTTAATAAAATTGGTCCGAATATAGACAGTGACCTTGAGGTGGCGCGGTGATCAGCAGTGGGGACGGACACTGGAAACATAAGTATCAACGAATGCTAACCGAACACTTACCGTTCCCCTACTTCAAGCACCATCCAATACACAAGTGCACGAAACGACTTTTTTTAGTTGGCTAGTAGCTCACAGCCGAATTAAATCGCATGCCGCGAGATCGTTGAAAAATGCATTCGTTACCTCGTGTTTCGGATTGTATTTATAAGTGTATAATCAGGGAAATAACGTTAAATTATCAAGAAGGGTTTATGTTTTTTACATGTGAACTTAAAAATATGGAAATTATTGTTCGAAACCCACAAAATGCTATAAAAATAATCAATTTTCAAATAATTAAAAGTTTCATTAAAAGGAGTGGCCATCGATTTCTATCAATTATCTACGTACATATATACTTACTGTGACTGACTGCTATAGAATCAACGTAGAGCAAAAACTTCTTAAGATACAAATGCGAAACTTTAAAAGTAAACCTTATGGGGTCATTGAAAGGATTTTGAAAACATTTGATTTAAAAGCGTAAAAATAGTGTACCTTTGGTGGTTTACTTCTAGCCCTACAGCTGTTCCGATCAAAAGCTTAGCAACACAAAGATTGTTTACGTTCATTAACCAACTTAGCAAATTTTAGTTTATTATTATTCATAACCAACAGCTTTTTTTAGGCGAGATTAACAAACTAAACGCAAACACAAACGAAAATTAACAAACAAAGCTTACTATATTATAACTCAATTCAAACATCTGTTGGTAAATATTATAAATAAAACCGCTGATTTGGATTAAAAACTTGGTGTAATTTAAGGTTAGGTCTACAATGAACCAAAATACGTTTGCAACCAATTTGTCAAATTTTTAAACAGGTAATTATTCTTCACAACTAATAGTTTTTTTTAGATTAAGTAAAAGCCAACAAAAGGCTTTAGGCCTACTGTATTATAAGTTAAACATCTGGTGTTACGTATATTATTGTTTCCTTTAGTTGGTAATGTCAAAATTTGTATGAAATGTTGATTTTATTTAAATATTAATGGTGAAATTACAACGCATGCCGCAATTCGAATGATTGGTCGTGTCTATTTCGATATCAGTCTTACATTAGCTACGTAAAGGTCACCGTTCAATTGTAATTTCCGTGAAAATATCAGAGTATGCAACAATCTGTGCACGCCTAGTCGCCACCTAGTGAGGTATTAGACAAAGTGCTTAGCCTTTAAGAACAATTTAAGAGATTTAAACACGTATTTAATTGAAAAACAAATTAGTAACACATGTATGTTTCGCTGTTTTACGCAACGTGAAAAAGACTCGAAAGACCCACATTTCAACTCCACACCGGGCCGGATCAAAGTTTTGTATACCTTTATTTCAGTAGCTGGGATTTCAATAAATTTGAATTGACAAAAATGGTGTATTTCTACAATTCTTATTTTGATGTTTGATCCAACTCCACATCTATAAAACTTAATTCTTTCCTTCGACCGTCCGTATTTGTTCCCGCCTCTTTATTGTTTTCTTATGTCTACGCTGCTCCGCCTGCATTTAAAGCCGTTGTATTAACTATGTTTTGATTGTGTGCGAGGGCAATAAAATGTGTCTGTTAATTCGGTCGTAAAATCTCCGTCTATCGTGTTATACGCGGGTTGCATGATCCGTGGCCGAAAAGCCCGCGATGCATAATGCAGGAAATGCATATAATATACAGCGAGAGAAACATGCATGCGAGGATTCTACAGTTAATTACTTCACTGCTGCATATCGTAAAGGCATTAGCGGTGCAAAACAATCAAAGAGGTTGTGTGCCGAGTTCTTTTGTTTTCGTGTTTTGATAAATTGTAGGAATGTACAGTCAAAGATCGTTGCTTGATTCGCACGTCAACACCATGTGGACTATCTTACAACTGAACTATCGCCGAACTGCCGGAACTTGAATTATTTATCATTTCTGTTAGTCTGTAGAGGCAAGGGTTACATAATGTCAGAAACCCGATAATATATCAGCTAAACCGCTGGCGTTCCAAATTAAGTTTATATGTTTTAGGGTTTCTATCATCTATTTGAGTAATTGGTCTACTCACGAAGGCGCTGAATAGCTATTTACGCATACGAAATATATAACTAGAATATGTTTGCTCCTCAGCTTCTAACCCCGGATCACAAACTGCTACGTTCCACCCGCAGCGCAAACACTTACTTGCGAGGTTGCAAATCGACGATGCGGCCTCGATTATGGACCGCATTGCAACGTTTGCAGCGGACACACTCGCTTTTTTGGTACTTTTATTTTATGATCCATTATGGAGGAACCAGGCGTGTCTATAAGGGCGAGTAAAATACAAAATATGCACAATATTTATCTCATATATTTATTTTTTACGTAAATCCTCCCTGAAAGTGTCACTCTAGTACGAAAAATCTAAAAAAATAACTTCCCGTCAAAAAACGTGTTTCCGGTTGTTGGATTTTTTGCTAACGAAAGCGACTTAATAAACCAAAGTATGTACCAAATCAGTTGCAAAATAGGCCGTTAGAGTGCGAACACATATATATATATAATTTTTCATTACACCCCGAAACGTGTTCTGGGGACTATGACCGGGGCCCATTGACTACTCCCGACCTTACGTCTCACCATAAGAGTCACTGCGATAACTCATCTTTCATATGGAAATTCACTAACAATAAAATGTGAACGTTATAAGAATAGTGTGACAGAAATGAAAAAGTAAGGAGATAGAACGACAGAGAGAGGTGCTAGTAGTAAAGGGGAAAGCGTGAAAGAAGGAGTGAGTGGGAAATATAGGCCTAATAAGAGGAACATTTATACATAACATTTTTAATGACACCGAAAATCTTGTTCTGGGGACCATGATCGGTGATCATTGACTAAGTTCGCAGGCATTTTTCAACGTCTTACTAAATGTGTCGAAGTTTTAAACCAAGCCTCTTTTAGTTTTGAATAAATAAGCTGCATGAAACAGTGTTAGGTTAATTATTATAGTTTGATTATTGTAGTTCGTGCATCACTGAAGATGGCAACTTGTGATTGATACGCGTTTAAGACGTATTATTTGTGAGATTCTATGTTCAAGTTTTATTCTATCAAGTATATCTTCTCACAAGAAAAGCCAATATTTAATAATACATAGCATTAAATTATGTCAAACTGGGAAGTTGATGTGTGGACCTCTTGGGTAGCATGAATGGACTTCCTCCAGTGTTTGTCTTCATGTTAACTATGCAATTTAATACAAGAATAAACACATACCTTGCACTTAAAAGGTTTTCCTTCAGGATGTATTATCATGTGAAGCGGTGTGATGATCCATTAAAAGAATAATCACATTTTTAGCGAATTTACATAGGAAAGATGAGCTATTGCAGTTACCCTTATGGTAAGATCTAAGGTCGGGAATAGTAAATGAGTACCGATCATGGTCCACAGAACACGTTATTGGGTGTCATTAAATTGTATATACAGAGTGACACAAAAGTCAGACCCCCCTTAATAATTTAAAAATTGTTGCACATGTCAACTCCGTACTTTCAGGAACCTATTCAAATTTAAAAAAAAAAATATTTTATTATGATTTCAAAACATTTATCCGCCATCGTGGATGTCACTTTGTTTTTAAATGGGAACGTGGTCATGTGGTACATCATTACGATGTAGAATTTCAAGAGAAAAAAAGCAACAGTGAAATTTGTACATCCAAATCTTTAACCGATTAAAAAAGGCGACCAAAACCCCAAAGAAATCGTGTTTTCCGATTTCGCTCTATGTTGCTGTACTATTTAAAAAAAATATTAATTATTATTCTTTTTGGATTCAGAATTAAATAAGCTTTCACATGATATGCCACACAACGATATTTGGGAGTATTTGGTTAAACCACTCGAAATCAATTTTGAAAATATTCAAAATGGCTGTAACCCAAAAAATTGTAAACGGCAAGGTAGGTCATGTGTCATTTCTATTTAAAATGAACACATTTTGTATTTAATATTTTTTTCTATCTCTTGGTCATCAAGTACGCAATATTTTAAACGAAGCTTTTCCAAGGCGATGGATTGGTCGAGAAGCGAAGTAGAATAACCTGCAAGATCACCAGACTTGTCTCCTTCGACTATTTCTTTGGGGCAACATTAAAAATATCGTCTACCAAACTAAACCTACAAATATTGATGGTTTGAAAAATGAAATTCAAGAAGCTGCACGAAATGTTTCTCTGCCAGCCCACTGTCAGGCAGTTGGAGGAAAACTTTTGAACATTTAATTCATTGAATTTTGAGTAAGTGCTTAAATGCTATGATATTTTTTTCAATAAAGCCAAAAAATCTGATTTTAATGTATTTATATCTAACTATAAGAGATAGAAAACATATTAAATACAAAATTTGTTCAATTTAAATATACCTTTAAAACAAAATGTCACATGACCTACTTTGCCATTTAAATTTTTTGAGTTAGACATATTGATTTTTTCAAAATTGATTTCGAGTGGTTCAACCAAATAATAAAAAAAAAACGTGGTGAGGCAAATCGTTTGAAAGCTTATTTAATTAATATATTTTATAAATTGTAGCAAAATGGGACAAAATCGGAAACCAATTCCGTTTGTTTTTTGGCCGCCATTCTTAATCGGTTAAAGATATGGATGTGAAAAATTTCACCGTTGCTTTTCTTTTGAAATTCTACATCGAAATGATTTAGCACATGAGCACCTCACCATTTAAAGAAACAAAGTTACATTTAAGATGGCGGATACATTTTTTAAACTCATAATAAAACATTTAAAAAAATTAAATAGGTTCCTGAAAGTACGGAGTTGATACGTGCAACAATTTTTAAATTATTAAGGTGTGGCCGGACTTTGTATATGTGTGTTCGCACACTAACGGCCGCATTTTAAGTCCAATTTAGTCCAAATTTGGTACACACGTTGGTTGTCGAAAACGATCGGACGAGTTCGTTAGCCCCGAAAATTCAATAATCGGAAGCACGTTTTTTGACTGGCAGTAACTATTTTTTTAGATTTTACGTACTCGAATGGAACATTTTTGGGGTGTTATCTAAAAAAAATTATGTAGGATATTATTCTGCACATTTTGATTTTTTTCACAACTCGCTAGCTTTCTCCAAAATCGATCAAAACGTAAAATACCATAAAAATACCCGTTTCAAATCCAAGTGGGGTATTTTATGGTGGTATCTTCTGATCCGAGGCCGACAGCCGAGTTTATAGCAAAGCGAAGCAGTTCATAACCCGAGGCCGCAAGGTCGATGTGCAAACTCGCAAAGTGAATTTTTATGCTGCGCTTAGAACGAAGGAACACGACAGTCGAAACTGGAGGCTTAGGAGCAAACAAATTCTACTAATATATTTCGTACACGCAGGTAGCTATTCAGCGCATTCGTGAGTAGACCAATTTCCCAAATTGTTGGTTGTAACACTAAAACATATAAACTTAATTTTGGAAATTCGTTCAACTCACGTCAGCGGTTCAGCTGCCTTATCAAATTATTTACATTTGATGAGTTTTCTCCAGAATGTGTCATGAAGTGTATCTTTAGGTGTGATGATAGATTACAAGGATAATCACATTGCGTACACTTAAATGGGTTTTCTCCAGAATGTGTCATGAAGTGTATCTTTAGGTGTGATGATTGATTACAAGAATAAGCACAATGGTTTACACTTAAATAGGTTTTCTCCAGAATGTGTTATGAAGTGTATCTTTAGGTGTGATGATTGATTACAAGAATAAGCACTTTGCTTACACTTAAATGGGTTTTCCACTGTTTGTGTTATGGAGTGACGCTTAAATTTTGATTTTATCGCTAAATTTTCTCCGATTTTTTATCTTTATTGAAAACTGTTTTTAAAAACCTTCCCTGACCCAGTACCAATTTCCCTCACTCTCCAGATCTATAAGAATTCTGTTATAAATATGTGTGTAACCAACCCATTAAAAAAAAAATTGACGTAGCATTCCATTCTAACAATTTAGTTTAGTTTCTCTAGCACTATTGAGTAATTTTAATCAACGGCCTGATTAATAATCAGTATCTCATCATACACGTTAAAGCAGGATACAACCAAAATCAGATAATCATTGAAAGAGTTACAATTATTAATATCAAATTAAAAACTAATCCTCGTATATAAACTAATCCTCGTATATAAATTATAATTATTTATTAAATGTTTATTTAGATTAACGTGTTGTTACAAAAAATAAAATGTTTTTAACACTAACTATTTATTGCAAAATATATTTTCTATAATGCACAGATGAAACCACAATAACGTGTTTTTATTTAGTAGTCTAGTTATTATAAATACATTTTGTAAACATTTATTTTAAAACGAGTTAGATATACAAACTGCGTACTACAATATGAATTAAAGTTAAATGGAAAATTGATTCGTATATTCATTAAATGTAATGAGGTTTGATGAAAAAAAAACGTCAGTCTGTACTCATAAATATTTCAAATCTATATTTTAAACTGGGGATGTTTACATTTGAAAAAACATTGTAACTAAACACAGGCAAATTCGAGTTAAAACGTAAAGCGACCAAAAGCGTTGTTTCCTGAATAGCCAACACGTTGAAAGAAGAAAAGATATTCAGTGTACGAACCTTTTTTTTACTTTTTTCACAAGATGAAAGTATTACAGTATTTTGAATATTTTCAAAATGGCTGCTGTATAAAGTATGTAACGTTGTATATCTCGAAAACCGTAATAATTACATAATAATAATTCATTACAATAAAATAATAATTCCATCACGCAGCTGAACCGCGAATTTCCAAAATTGTGTTTATGTGTTTTAGGTTTTCAACCAACTATTTAGGAAATTGGTCTACTCACGAAATGTATTAGTAGAATTTGTTTGCACCTCAGCCACCTGCCCCGGCTCACGCTCTGCTTCGTTACATTCGCTTTGCTAGTTTGAACCTCGTCCTTGCGACCTCGGATTATAGACTGCGCTTTGCGAGTTTGTACCTAAACCTTGCAGCCTCGGACTATGAATTGAGTTTATATCGCGATCGTCGGCCTGAAATCAGAAGCTACCACGCCATAGATTTGAATCAGGTACATTTAAGGTATTTTAAATCTCGATTTTTTTGAACCAGACGGCCCATAAGGAGGTGTAAAAAAACAAAATGTGCAGAATAATCTCCAATATTTAGCCTACTTTGTATATATAAAACGCCCAAAAAGAACGTTCTGGTTTTTTGTACAAGGGTAATGTTACGTAACAAATATGTACACACAATTCGAGATCAATATCTTTTCGTTTTACAAAGATATTAAGTGTTTAGTAAAAATAATAACAAAATGGTGGATAATTAAAAAAGCGTTTCTAGACCCATGTTTATTGCAACATTGTTTCTTATTTTCACCTGTAGAATAGCCTGGTGAAGTTAGGGACAATATTTTCTAGACACTTGTATATAAAAAAATTGCATTTTGATTATTTACGTCCAAGGGGTAAAATACACTCATAGACGTGAAATGCACCTCAAAACTAAAATGGGATACATACATTGATTTGGACGAATCTCACTATGCGTTTTTTGAATTACGCGTAATTAACGATAATTGAAACGAAAAACTTTTTAGTCTACCCGATCTAG
>JAGFPH010000299.1:225669-253511 GCA_018207615.1 Philaenus spumarius | reverse complement strand
CATGCCTACATTAAAAATATAGAAAAAAAATAGAAGAACCTTCTAACCCACAAACCATATTGACAACGCCTGTTCGGCAAGAGGACCGACTGCACACCCGAAAAGGAAGACGCAAGATCGCCAGGGCACCGCAAGAGTAAACTAGACAAGGGAGTGCTTCTAAAAACTACAAAAATCCTGAAAGCATAATATAACAAAAGATATAGTAAACAGTGACCACATACAACTGTTTTCGTGTACGTTGACAACTGATAAAGCCAACAACGCCAACTAATGATTGTACATTGTCTGAAGCCTCACTCTCAACTTTAGTTAATTATTATCCCTATGTTAATGCGTTCTAGGACAAAAGTAGAACTGGGGAAATGCAAGCAATGCATCACAATATATCCACCTCTAAAAGAAACTCTTCATTTACATTCTAGCAGTCGGAATGGAGACATATTTACTTCACAAAGAAAATGTTTACAAAGCTAAAAAGTGTTTTCGTTTTACATTTGTGATGAGATAATTTAAAGGTTTCCCGCACCGTCTCCTAGATAGCAGCACGAACCTCGCGTGACCGCCAGGCCTATCTTAACTCCAATTAATGTGCATTTTATTCATTAACTGTGTATACCGGGAATTACAATGCTCCCTCCCTCTGTAATTCTAAAGGCAGGAATTGAAATTTTAAAACTTATATTTGCAGTAATTGTATGCAAGATTTAATTCAGGTTCGCGGCATTGCGTTATAATAGCATGCAAAGTGGGAACGCCGGAACGCATATCTATTGCACTCCCGGGTTCCCGCAGTCGAATGCAAGTTTGGTAACAATTATTTGCCGGGAGAACACGCAACTAAGTTGCAAGGTTTCTGGTAATGTTTTCTTGAACAGCTTATATAATTATACGCTGAACTGTGCAGTAGACGGTGTATAATATACAGTTTACTTGTGCAATTACGGTTGTATATATTTTACTGTCGTCTATCGCCCGAGGATAGGCTAAGATCGAAATATCAAAGTGTTTAGACTTTAGACCGACACTATCTTGGAGAAAAAATTAAATAAACGTTCGATTAAAAAATAAATAATTCAATAACACAGCTATATCGCTGACGTGGATTTCAAAAATTAAGTTTATTTTACCAATACGAAAAATATTAGTACAATTTTTAGCACCTGAGCGGAGGCGCAAAAATATATCCTACTTTGAATAAAATCCTACATTTATCTAAACAAATAAATATAGGATATTATTATGCACAATTTGTTGATTTACACGACGTTTTAGTTCGCTTGGTTCCCCAAAAATCGACTGAAACGTAAAATACCATAAAAGTAAAAAGTTCAAATCCAAATGGGGTATTTTACCGTGGGGGCATCTTCTGATCCAAGACCGACGGCCGAGTTTGTTTGCTGCGAGCGAAGCGAAGTAACGCGTGAGTCGAGCCGGTAGGCTTAGGCACAAACAAATTATATTAATATACTTCGTACACGTAGGCAACAATTCGGCGCTTTCGTGAGTAGACCATTTTCCCAAATTTTTTATTGAAACCGTAAAACATATAAATTTAATTTTGGAAATTCGCTAAATTTTCGTCAGCGGTTCAGCTGCGTGATCGAATTATTTTTAAATAGTATTTTTTTAAATGTATATCTAATTTCTGATGTATATCTAATTAATCTGGCTGTGATTTTGCATGGGGCTTACACGTATGTATAATATAATTGTAAGTTAAATGTGATAAATACTGCTAAACATCGATATTCATTTTGAAACTCCCGTATACAGGCAAGTCAAACAAATACAACTATTTCGCAGAACGCAGTAACCATTACCGACCGGCAAATGTAGGACTCATAAACTTCTAAACAATAAAGTAAGTTTAAAACAATAACGTTTTATTTGATTATTGTACAGAAATACACGAAACGAATGTACAGTATGATATTAATTATTGTAGCAATTACTATAAATATTTATGCACGGATGTAATGGCACACAATGTTATCTGTCATTTCATATTTTTATGCTCCATTGTTTCGATCCCAATATCTCTTATTCAAATGAAATATTTATTTGTGTCTGTATTTAATTGCGAACAGTGAAACAATATTAAACCTCCGCACAATGGTTACTTTCGTTATAAAAACTTCCATCAAATTTAATTAGAAAACAGCGGGAAGGAAAATTAAATTTAAAATATAAATAACAATTGTTCAGGTTTATTTGATAGAACTTGAGTGATGAATTGGACATTGCGAAGACAAAACCGGGTTGAAGGGTCATATTTGTCTTGGTTACTTCAGTGTTGGGAAAACTCGTTTTAGCAAATTTCCAAAGGAAAGATGAGCTATTGCAGTAACTCTTATGCGGAGACCTAAGGTCGGGAGTGGTCAATGAGCACTAATCATGGTCCCAAGAACACATTCTAAGGTGTCATTCAAACAATATATATGTGTTCGCACTCCACTGGCCGCATTTTACATCCGATTTGGTCCAAATTTGGTACACGTTTTTTGACTGAAAATAAAATTTGTTGGAGATTTTCAAACTAGAAAGAAACGATTTCATACGTGCTCGACATTTTCACAACTTAGCTTCTGGTGGATTTTCTGCAAATTAGAACGCTTTGTTTGGCTATTCCAAGCCGTTATTGCAATCAGCTTCAACTGCTATAAAACTTCTTTAAATTCACAAACACCGAGTTATGAAGAAAGACGGAGAGTAGCCAATAATAGTAAGTTTTAATGAAAAAATAAATAATTATAGAATATTATTCCGCACATTTTTTTCTACACGACCTATAAGTTGTCTGGTTCCTCAAAAATCGATCAAAACGTAAAGTACTATAAAAGTACAGTAAACATTTTTCAGAACCGAGACTGATGGTCGGGATTTCGCGAGTTTGTTCACTGTCCATAACCCAAGGCCACAAGAACGAGGTCCAAACTTGCAAAGAGAGTTTTCCGCTCTCTGCTCTAAAATTGCTGTGCTTAAGACCACACGGTAGAAGTGTAAACGTTTTTGGTTGTATTACTTATATAATAGTATTTAACATTATTTGCGTTCATAGAATTACTTATGAAACGAATTTGCGAACTAAAGGAAAAGGTGTTATTAAAACATAAAAAAGTTTTTACATGTTTCGTTTATGCATCGTTTACTTTATAATTAAAACACAGAACACAATTCTCCCAAAAATACGTTTAACTATCATCATCCTCAGTGACATTTAAGCTCCAACAAAGTTATAACTAACTGAACAAGGTGTTATGCTACATACTTAGGCCTATACCCTCTCTCATTGTGTGGAGTGATCTTAGTTAAGAAACAACCAATATGGTTAAAATAATTTTACAGGTAATTTCCAAGGTAATTTTTATTCTTACAGTTAAAGTTAATACAATACTATGCTTTAAGACATAAAAACAAGTGCTTAATTTCAAAACATAGGTTAAAATATATGTTTACAAACAATATATGTGTAGTAAACCGTGTGTAGTAATAAAAACAAAATTATTACTTGTACAAATTTACCAATAAAGTTTACAGCAAACTAAAAAAAATTTTTACTCTCAAATATATAGAAGAACGTGAAAGAACAATCGAGATTTCGATTCATTTCTCCCGATTAAGTATTACAAATATAAATACATACATATATATAATGTAAAGTAGAGCATGATGCTTCAATTCATTTCTCTCCTCAAGATTATGTATAAATTACTAATATAATTAGTGGAATGTGACGGGACAAAATTTCGTGACGCGTTTCGGGACAAAAAAGCGAAACGCTTTTTTCCCATTTACCACGTACAAACATTTTCTGTACCTGGTGCGCCTAAAGAAGTTCACACTTCAGAAAGTAAACTTTTTGATAATACTTCGCTGTCCGTGTGTAATTATGATTAAATCTAACAAAGTAATATTCGTTTACGGAGCTCAACCGCTGACGTGAGTTGGGCGAATTTCCAAAATTAAGTTTATATGTTTTAGAGTCTCAACATATCTGACATCGGTTATGACCTTGCGGCCACGGATTATGAACCGCTTCGCTTTGCTCGCAGCGGATAAACTCGCTTTGGATTGATACCACCACTGAAGATGGCGAAGTTGTCGTTAAAACGCGAATGAGTTATAACGCATTAATTGTGAGATCTGTGTTCAATGTTTATTCATATTATTATTAAATGATATACAAGAAAGAAAAATTATTTGCATTTCGGTTATAGTCTAAGGGAAATGAGATAACTACCGTTAAAAATAAATAAAAATTCGTGCACAATCTGCGAGCGAAGCAGCTGGGGTTTCTAGGGTTTTATAATTTCATTGTGACGACTTTATCCGTACGGAACCATAAAAAAAAGAAGAAAACCATTTTTTATATTTCGATCAGGCACTTGAAAATTAAGTTTATAAGTTTTACGGTTTCGAACAACTATTTCGGAAATTGGTCTACTCACGACGGCTCTGAATAGCTGCCACCCCTTAATAATTTAAAAATTGTTGCACATATCAACTTCGTACTTTAAAGAACCTATTCAACTTAAAAATATATATATTTTATTATGATTTCAAAAAATGTATCCGCCATCTTGAATGTAACTTTGTTTTTTTTAAATGAGAAGGTGGTCATGTGATATATTATTTCGATGTAGAAGTTCAAGAGAAAACGAACGGTGAAATTTGCACATCAACCGATTAAACATGGCGGCCAAAAGACCAACGAAATCATATTAATTATGATTTTTTTAAATTCAGAATTAAATAAGCTTTCAAACGAAATGCCACATAACGATATTTGGATGAATCACTCGAAATCAATTTTGAAAAAATCAAAATGGCTGTAACTCAAAAAATTTTAATGGTATGGTAGGTAATGTTGCATTTTGTTTTAAAGATGTATTTAAAATTAACAAATTTTATATTTAATATTGAAACGAAGTTCCTTAACGCGGGTTGCGGTAAGAGTTAACAAATAGAAAATGTAATGCGTAACGAAAAAAAGTGTTAATTAGTTGCCGTGGCAATGACAAATATAAAATACGAGTAACGAAAAAGCGTTATCAAATTGGTTGCTATGGCAATGAATGTAAATAAACGTGTGTTTTGGTTCGTCAATTTAAATTAAGAGACGATCGGTTCCGTTCGGCATAGTTCAGATATTATCGTCAAGCGCTGAACTACATTCAATAAACATAAAATGTTGGTTTATGACTCTAGGCCTAACGTAAAATTAATGTGTGTAAATTAAATTTATTTCACCTGCCTTAACAGCAACATACACACAATAATTTTAGGTTACTCTGAGAATGTAGGCCTATGTATTTTACTCCTAAAACTATTGTATGTATGTTGCCGTTAAGACAGGTAAAATAAATTAAACAAACACACCATAATTTTAGGTTAGGCCAAGACTGATGAACCAACATTTTATGTTTATTGAATGTATTTACAATGAATAGACATTTAACTGTGTTTACCATCTTAGCTTTGATTTTATAATTAATTCTACACCTCGATTATAATAACATAAAACGTATGGAAACATTAAATATTTGTATAAAAAACAAACTAATAATAAACGGCAATTGAAAGATTAAAATTATGTGTAGACGTTAAGGCTGGTAAAATAATTGAAGAAAAGGCGTGATGATGAACTTACATATACTTTTTGTTCTATCTCTTATAGTTAGCTAGAAATAAATTAAAATCTGATTTTGTTTTGGCTTTATAGAAAAAATCTGTAAAATACATTATTGTATTTAAGCACTTACTCAAAATTCAATGAATCAAATATTCAAAATGTTTTCCTCCAACTGTCTGACAGTGGACTAGCCGATTATAAAATGAACGAACTGCATTAGCTAAAGCTGGCACAGAAACATTTCGGGCAGCTTCTTGAATTTCATATTTCAAATTATCAATATTTGGTGGTTTAGTTTGGTAAGCGATATTCATAATTCATTTCAATTGAATAGGTTCCTGAAAGTACGACTTTGATATGTGCAAAACATTTTTAATTATTAAGAGGTGGCCGAACTTTTGTATCTCTGTGTACAAATTTTTTATGCAACCTTAAAATTAAGAAAGTCCCCTGAATTGTTTTTGATAACAGAATCAAAAGCCGACGCGACGACTCTAACCAGTTTACGTTGTCCTACAGCAAGCAATATACCACTTTAAGTCGGCAATCGTATTAAATCTATTATAGAGCGAATCACAAGGAAATAATAACCTTTCATCTATTTACCGAAAAGACGGAATGCAATTATTATTTTGTGATGCAGGAAGTCGACAAGCGGAAGTTGAATTAACTGAGTGCCGCTTTGTTGTGGCGCAATTATGCCAAAAATGAAGCTCACAGCCCCGCTAACCGTGTTACTCTTGTACTAACGTTTTCTTCTCTTTAAATCTGCCCGAGACGAGTTTACGTTCGATAATTACATTTAAATGTAGCTTTTGTTCAGCATTAAAACAGTAAAGAGTGGAAGTGTTAAGGTGAGTCTGAAAAATATGTTTTATCCAGGAGGTATTCTTTGTTATAAACACAAATTGGTATACATTATACCAACAACACTACAATGGAGGCTTTTCAGATGTAACAGATTCGTAAAATTAATATTTTCAGTAAAAAATATTAACAATGTATTAAATTACGACGAGTAAATTCAGCACATAAATGATGGAAAATGTCAGAAAAATCAACTAATAACATACATCGGAAAATTTCAAACGGAGAAAATAATTAGATTATCCTTAAACGATAGAAGTTCTTTAACAATTCATATATAAACGATTGTATACTATACTACTATACTGAATTGTATACTATACTACTATACTGATAAAATATAGGCGATTACTTAATGTACTGAAAACATATAGGCGATAGTCTAATCTATTGAACAAATATAGGCGATTGCCAAATAGACTTAAGGGGGCGCTACCCTGTCCGCCATATTGAATCTGATTCCCATAAGAGCAATGCTACAGAATAAGTCACTTTTTTCCGTTAATTCGTGGAATAAATTTAAAATTTTGGTTTCATTTTGAAGTACTGTCATTTGCGGATGTTGATTGCTCAATACATTTTCAAAGACCGTTTTATTGTTTTCATAAACGTATGATATAAATAGTAAAAAATAGGAAACTTTATTAATTTTTTACTCAGTTGCAAAAAGAGATATTGCAAAAAGCCTTAGCAATCAACATCCACAATCTATTTTACTTTAAGAAAAAAAATACAGCTTTCGTTTTTTGACAAAAATAACACAAAAATATGCTTCATAGTGAAGGTATGTTTTGGTTATTTAACACTGAAATTGGTGCCCAACTTTGCCGTTTTGAATGAAGGGAGCCGAGCCTTAACAAATATAGAAGATTGTCTAATATACTGAACAGATATAAACGATTGTCTAATATAGTGTGAACAAATATAGATGACTGTCTACTATACTGACAAAATATAAGCGAATGCCTAATAAATTGAAAACAAATTAGACAATTGTTTAATGTTCTGAAAACATATAGGTGATAGTATAAACTACCGAACAAATACAGTATAGGCGATTGTCTAACCTACTGAACAAGTATAGTCGATTGTCAAATATACTGAAAAAGAAAGGCGACTGTCTAAATATACTGAACAAATATAGACGATTGTTTAATATACTGTGAACAAATATAGGCGATTGTTTAATATACTGTGAAAAATATATAGGCGATTGTCTAATGTACTGAAAACATATAGGCGATTGTCTAATTTACTAAACAAATATAGGCGAGTGTCTAATGTACTAAACAAATATAGGCGAGTGTCTAATGTACTGAAATATAGTCGATTTCGTAATATACTGAAAAATATAGGCGATAGCCCAATTTACTGAAAAATATAGGCGATAGTGTACTATATTTAAAAATATAGGCAGTTGTCTACTATACTTAAAATAATACGGTTAACTTTTAAGACTACGATTATGCTTGGAACAGATGCTAGTCGATCTTGATTTCCAGACGTATCACAAATTAACGGGGGATATTTAACGCAAAACTATTTAAATTACAAAATAAGAGTAATAAATTTCGTCTGGCTTACCTGTAAGTGCGAGGCTATGTTGTTGTCCAGAGGTAATAGTTATCCAGAACATCTGCAAAATTAAAACAAACTTATAAACCGTTGTTAAAAAGAAACTTTATCAGATATTGTAAAGAATGTTTAGTCAAGGATTTTGTTCTCAAACAAAGATTACTACACAAATTCTAAATTCTTTAGAACAATATTCGACACCAAATTATATATCAAACTTCCGTGAAATCAATCTAAATAGTGAAATTGTTCCGTGAAATTGTCTGTTAAGTTCACATAATGGAAAACAACTTGATAGAATACAACTTGAAAACAGAATCTCACAACTAATTCGTTTATTAATTCAAACGCGTTTCAACGCCAACGTCGACATCTTCAGTGATGCTCAAGCTATATTAATCATCACTATATAAAAAGGGCTATTAAGAAGTGTCTATAAAACATATAGACTAAGGTTTAGATTATGTAAAATTTAATATTTATGTTAAACAAGTGTAGAAAACTACCTCCCGAACTACAAGCTTCGCAAGTTTTCATCACGACCGTCGGCCTCGATTCAGAAACTTCCACAGGGAAATTCGATTCTTATTACAAAATTTGCAGAATAATCTCCTATATTTATTTTCATTTTCATTTTTTTGGTGTCCAAGTCACTAATTGTACATCAATTAAAGTGTAATTATAAATTAAAGAGTAGTTCACGTACCGAGCAACCGTGCGCACGTAACTCAAAATTGTAAAAACGTGTATAGGTGTGTGTAGTGTTTTATGTGTTTTTAACGTGAATGTTTTAATGTTTTTAATGTTTTGACGACCTCTAAGGAGATAATAACTGAGGATGGCGTTTCGGCTCCGAAACGCGTATTGATTACAATACAACAGAAGTCACAAGACGGAGCATATTAAGGTAATTTATAATTACACTTTAATTGATATATTTATTTGTTTACATAAAACCCAAAACGTTTCATTCTAGTAAAAAGTATCAAAATATTATTACTTCCTTTCAAAAAACGTGCTTCAGGTTGTTGGATTTTTGAGGTAAAGAACTCGTCCGAGCACCATGATCGGTGCTCATTGACCACTCCGGACCTTAGGTCTCCCCACAAGAGTTAATGCAATACTTCATCTTTACAATGGAAATTCGATAAAAAGAATTGTAAAAAATACACATTTTTAACGACTTCTAATCTTAAAAAATTATCATACATTAGTTATAAACTAGTTTGAAAATACCTATACATGTTCACCTGAATAGGCAAATCTAATTTAATATTGTGTTATTACTAAAAAGGTATGACACTATATTATAATCCGTATAATTAATTGTATGCATTTACTGAGTTAAAAATCCCAACAGCATAGTTAGCTAGGTCTAGATAAAGTTTGTTGTTTTTAAATAGTATTTTTATAAATTATGTATTTGTGATGTGTATCTAATTAATCTGCCTGTGATTTGTCACGGGGGTTTAAAACTATATTATACAGAGTGTCTCAAAAGTATTTGAACGGCGTTATATTTTTGTAAAAATTGCAGAATACACAAAAAAACTTGGTACATCGTTTCTCTACAGAAAAAATTTTTTTAAGCAATTTAATTTTTTTTATCACATTAGGGGAACGGCCCGCAGGAAGTCGGAGGACAATTTTAAATAGGAGCATAGGTCGAGTTGTACATCAAATTAAAGGTTGATCTATGGAGAACACAATGCCACAAATCAGATATAAAAAGCTTCACCCTACACAAAATGGCGGCTGTTTGAAGTTACAATATTAGGCATTTTGAAAATGACTTAATTTTACTTATTGGCATTTGCTTTAAAAGCAAAACTCCAACAATCCACACTAGAAATACCTGCTGAGATGCTACAGAGCTTTATGAATGGCTAAAATGGTTATGAATGGCACCCGCCTAGGTCACTGCCAAACTGCAGAAGGAAAACAGATTGAGCATTTATTGTAAAAAAGGTAAGCTGTTATGAAAGTTTATTGGTAATTGTTATTTTTTAACAAGTAGTAAACATTTATAATTTGAAATAAAAATTGTTCCTCATACTCTTCGAAGACCGTTTCCACTGAAGGTGATAAGTCCTACTGCTAGTGTGGATTGTCGGAGTTTTGCTTTTAAATCTTATGCCAATAAGTAAAACTAAGTCATTTCATTTAAAAAAAGCCCAATATTGTAACTTTAAACGGCCGACATTTTGTTAGGATGGACCTTTTGATGTCTGATTTGCGACATTGTGTTCTCCTAAGATAGACCTTTAATTTGATGTACAATTCGACCTATGTATGCTCCTGTTTAAAATTTTCCTCCAACTCCCAGCGGGCCGTCCCTCAAAGGTAATACAAAATTATAATTGATTCAAAAAACAATTTTTTTGTAGAGGAACTATGTACCGAGTTTTGAGCGTAATCTGCAATGGTTAAAAAATATAACGGCGTTCACATACTTTTGATGAGACAGCCTGTAAAAAAGGCAATAGCAAGGTATATAATTTTATCTCCACTGATTCGTAGCCACGAGTCACATTCATGTCAACGAATCAGAATTCAATACACCACCATAACATGTTGTCAGTTATGCCCCATCCTCGCAGAGAATGTATCGACATTAAAATATTCCTTGGTGCATTTCTGCTAGTGTCCTATGTCGAGGCATGCTAAGCGGTTATGAAGGTATGATGACTGATGACGCTTGTACATTGTTGCGGTGATGCATTCATAGTTCCTATTGAGGCCGTGAAGGTATGTATAACTCCCCCCCCACCCTTAACACGAGGCATACATCGGTTTAATTAGAGTGTGTTGCTGGAAGGATTGTCAGGAAAGACATTACGTTTTTATTTGCCCAAAAACTGTAACAGACCGAGTGGTACGTAAAGGAAGCAATAACCCGTGTTTTAACGGGTCATGAGAAAATTTGGTAAGTCACTCGAAAGTAACATAAAAGACATTCACAGCACTTAACATATCATAAAGATTATTCTGGTGAAAGTTAAAAATAATCAATAAAAAATCTCTAAAACCATGAAAATGTTAGCCAATATCTAGAATATTATGGCATTTTAAAGATAAAAAAGATGGATATGTTTTCCCGCTGGGATCAGTAAAAGATTTCTCCCATACCGATGCAACGGTAGGTGTCTGAAAAATACAGGCTATTGTCTAGAAAATTGAAAAAATATTGCTGATTGAATAAATAGGCGATTGTCTACTATGGTAAAAAATATAGGCGATTGTTTTTTATATTGAAAAAATAGGCGATTGTCTACTTTCATAAAAAAAACATAGGTGATTGTACATGTAGGTGATCGTCTACTTTACTGAAAAATATAATAGGCGATTGTTTATGATACTGATAAAATAAAGGCTATTATTTACAATATTGAAAAAAATGTAGGAGATTTAAAAAAATGGGCGGTTGGCTACTATAATAAAAACACTAGCAGGGGAAGCCGATCTACGATCTGGTTATGATCCCATCAGCTAAACTCTAGCTTTGTTTTATATCCCCGATAAAGCAAATTATAAAATTATCTTTAAAGATTATTTTATTAAAATATTTATTAAATATGTTTAATTGATATGTTTTTATCGATTGAATATTTAAAAAAAAAAGAAAAATTTTTGTTTAGTATTATCAGGTATGTAAGTGATAAACATACTCAATGTACAGTATTAAACATCATGGAAACTGCAAAGTATGTTAGGTTTGTGTTTAAATATTGTAAATGTATTTAAACGTTGTTGTTTGTTTATAGTATAACGTACCCTAAATGAGTGTAAATATCATATAGGATTTTTTTAGGTTAGGCCTATAACATTTCTCAACTTAATTAATAAAGGGTAAGTTTTAGAAGCTGTTGTTGTTTAACGTCTGTGTTATATGATATTTATTAGTTGATATGGTAACTACTGATACACATTATGCCTATTACACAACTTTAAAGGAAACATCTGATTATGGTACTGGCATTGAAAACATTTATGCATCAGCTGTGCTGTGTATTTTAAATTTACAAATTATGCATCAGCTGTGCTGTGTAATTTAAATGGACAAATTTTACTTTTTAATTTGAGAAAAAGATGTAGAAAACGAGTTTTCCGGTAATTTTCAATAAGTCCAACTGACTTTTTGGGTAACAAATAACTTATGTACCAAATTACAAGGGAATCCTTAGAGCCGTTTTCGAAATTAAATTCTGCAAAAACATACAATTATTGCTCATTTAAGAATATAAGATATAGGCAAATAGTAGCGATTGTTTACTATATTAAAAAAATAAGCGATTGACTTCTTTAATAAAAAAATATAGGTGAAAAAGTATAGGAAATATTCTGAAAAGTATAGGCTATTGTTTAGAATATTGATAAGATATAGGTGATTGAAAAAATATTCGATTGTCTAGAACAATTAAAAAATATTTACGATTGTCTAGAATATTGAAAAAATATAGGTGATTGCATACTATACTGAAAAAATATTGGGGATTGTTTTCTATACTGAAATAAATATAGGCTATTGCTATTAATAGGTGATAATATGTGATTAATAGGTGATTGAAAAAATAAGAGATTGTCTACATACAAACGTTGTCACTAAAACTACATTTCCAAAGTACACATTTCTTTTCATCAAGGCTTACTGTTTGAATATTGCTAATATTTTTACATTCAATGTCGCAGTATTGTTTTATTAGCATAACGTTGGTTTCCAGAAATAACAAAAACCAAGAACTCGTCTCTTTATAATATTCCTGGTGTTTTTTATTGTTTGTTCAGTTTAATTTTAATTAGTTCCTTCCAGAGAGCAGCACTGTGATATCATGTAATTTAAACCAACCCTCCACTAGGATTTAAATGTATTTATATTTCATTTCGCAATTCGGATGGTGAATATTTATTGTAGCTGTGTTTAGTGTTTATGTATATACAGGGTATCTTTTTTAAATAGGTCACCATTGGTGTCTTGTAAACTATAAATCTGACAGCAAACTTTAAATGGGGGTCCTTTCCTTGTTTTTTTGAGAAATTAAAAAATATGTAGTTAAAAAACTTGTAAATAAATGCCATTTTGGAAACTTTCCAACTTTTGAATTTCTTAAGGAACACCCAGTATTTTAAGAAGACTGTGGATTTTACAATTCATTTAAAGACTTTTTGTTCTTGGCGTTTTCTTGATAAGGCTAACCGTTTAAAAGTTAGGAGGTATACAGTTTTAAAAATACCCGAACTGTGCGGAAGGTATTTTTCTATGAAAACGTTTTGAACCAATGAAATCGCTTTTAACACTAATAAAGTATTGTTTAGACAAACAAATTATTTGAACTATTATTAATTTTGCACAATCAGCACAATCACGGTTTAAGTAAAAAGTTATTTATACAAATACAATTTTTAAAACTCGACAATATTTAATCAAATTTTCAGCCCATTAAAAAAGTGGCAGGTTATTTTATTCGTGTACACAGTATCATTTATCTTTCCAACAACACAACACTTTTAAGAATATGTTTGACAAACAAGCGTTTTATTACTTTAATATATATATTTCTATATTTATAAGTGCAATTTTGGTTTTAGGTTACAACCTTATTGATACCTTTCTGTAGATCTACTGGGCTAATTATCGTGAGGTTTGTTTGAAATGAAAAGGTACATTATATGAAAACATTACGAATGGAGACGCATGAGCAGTATAACCAGAGTTTTTGATGGATTGAGGTTTTTTTTACATATATCTTAATTGACCAAATTGAGTTTTAAAACAGTTTTAATAATCCGTAAGATAGTTTTTTTAATATAAATTCGACAATATTTGAGCAGATTTGCGATCCTGTAAAATATTGGCGGGATATTTTAGCTGTCTTTCCAACAACACAACACTTTTAAGAATATATTTTTAACAAACACGCATTTTATTCCCTTAATATACATATTTCGTGAAGAAATATTCAAAGTCAATTTAAATGCAAATATATTCATTGCTGGCGAACGTGTAACAATATAAAGAAATCAGGTGTTATTAAAATATCCAGGTTTTTGAGGTAACCACCCCTCACACGGAACCCCGGTAAATTGCAGTAGGTGTTGTTATTATTGTGTTATATGTTAATTTAGAAAATATTACATAAAATGAGAAAAGAAACCGAACTGAACTGTGTTTAAATAGAAAGGTGGAATTAGCATAGACTTTTAGATTAGATATAAACATATAGTTAACGGTTAAGTTAAGTGGCGACATCACGCTATACTTTATTCTTTTAATGTTATTGGTTGGGAGAAAATGTAATTAAACATTACATGCGTTATAAAATCCGAACAAACATGCTGGTTAGATAAGCTAAAGCTGGTATACTTATAGTCAAAAAGTATCGATACCCTTCAGGTGTCAAGGTGGTATATCGCGTTTTCAACTTGATCTTGGAATCGATGTTTTTAGGTAATTTCTACCAATACAGGGTGCACAAACTTAGGATATTGTTGTTCCTAGGGTCAAAAGAAACCTAAAACCATGGGTATATCTTGTTTCGTTTACCGTGTGTCTGGTAGTAAAAATTACTATTGAGAAAACTGTTAAAGGCCGTGGTTTCCTAACCGCGTAATAGATGCGCTGCAGCGTAAAAACATGAGTTCGCGTAAGAGATTTTTAGAGGAGTGGTTTGATACGCAGCGTCGCTCACACCGACTATTCCGAAATACGCAGTCAAACGAAATTAGTCAGTCAAATATACGCAGCACTTGCTACGCACGTACTAGATGCGCGCGCATTTGATACGCTGCCTAGGAACCGCATGTACGAAATGCCATAAGACAAGTGCATCTATTACGCGTCTAGAAAACCGTAACCAGAATTTTTTTTTGAATGTTACCCTTGCTAGGCCATAGGTTGAACAAAATTGTTAAGCCATTATCTTTGTCCGTTTCAAAATGGCGCCCATTCACATTTTTCAACTTAATATTATTACCAAAAAAAATACTAAAGATCCAAAATAGCTTATTTTTTCAAAATCAGGAAGAAGTTAACCGCATCATGAACATTTCCATCCACCCGTACATGGCCATTATTTGTACTCTTTGATTTCACGGTAATGTGACATCAATTACTATAGTTCGATTTAAAGTGCTTTAGGATAGGTCGAGTGCGTTTTTGTGGGTATGCATCGACGCATTGTTGCCATGTGATAGTTACTCATCCAGCAATTCACTTGTTTGCAATGATTTTTAACAGAAATCTGGCAACATGGGGTGCATCGGATGCTATGACAACTGCCCCTTCCCGATTGGCCTAGCGCGCGGCGAGCCTCTACTCCCCACTACGGTCGCATGGTTCTCAATCCTAAAGCAATTTAAATCAAAATATAATGTAGGGTTTGAGACATACACTGTAATTGCAAGTTTTCTTTTATTAGAAGGATTGTTTATAAAACAATGATTGTATTGTTTTAATTATTCGGCCAATCAGGGTACTATAACAAGTTTGTGAATCACTAGCAGGACTGTGTAGGGTCTGCCGCTTGATACAAATTGTATGTGCGTGTCTGTACAAAAATGTTTTTTTACACTCAAATCAAAAAGCAAAGTATATAGTGTTATAAGATGGCTTTTTTACGATTTTTTTATCAAAAAAATTTTACTTAAATAAACTGTTAATAATAATTGAGATACTTTTACCGCACAAAATTCACAAAATGTGTACACTGCCAACACTGTTGTGAAGAGTTCTTTTGAAAAAAAGAACAACCTGCAATTACGGTGTATGCCTCAATCCCTACATCAGTTATTTATTTCATTGTCACATTACCTTGTAGCAAAGAGTACAAATAATGGTCATCTACGGATGGACGAAAATGCTCATAATTCGGTTAATTCCTACCTGATTTGAAAAGGCTGTTTTGGATTTGTCATGACATTAAAAAAAAAAGTAAAGTATTAAATTTTTGTAAAATGGGTAGTTTTTTTGTAAAATTAAGTTGAAAATGGAAATGGCCGCCATTTTAAAACGTACAATCAAAATTCAAGGGTGAAATTCAAATAAAATTTTGTTTAAATTCATTTAGCAGTTTTTTTAATACTCATTTTTAAGTAAAAACATTTATACAGACCGACACACGGTAAAAGAAACAAAATATACCCTCGGTTATATGACGTTTTACGTTTCTTTCGACCCGGCGATCAATATCCTGAAGTTCGTGAATACAGTTTGGAAACATTCAGCACAGCCTTAAACATTTTGTGACCGATATTGATATATTTGATATCGGTGAGATTTTGAGAAAGTTTACTATTTTCTGTGCAAGAGTACACTTATCTCTAGAACCACTATAGAACCTCTAGGTCCAAAATTTATTACACGTAATCTACACATACTGAGTAATAATTCCACCCTTTTTATGTTTATAACTTAAAAGGTTTGATGTAACAAATAATATATATATTTTTAAAGAAATATTATAGTATTTTGTTTAAAAGATTAAAAACTAAAATATAAAAATCACCAACCGACAGTAAAAAATTGGGTCAGAATACCAACACAGATATGCTAATAACAACCTACAAATTTCAAACTTGTAGTCTAATAGTTTATAAGAAAAATGTGCCCTAACTTGCCAATTTAACATTGGCGGTATAGGCCTTCCCGCTGCCCTTAACTCAGTATAAAACAAGCATTTATTCCTTACTGAAATGTAAGTTATAGTGTAACCAACAATCAAAAGGTAAAACTAAATAACAGGTGCGATATAAACTGTAAAATCACGTGATAAAAACAATTAAAACTCACAAACGCAATAAAATCTACAGAAAAATAATAATATTAATCCGTCGACAGTTTTATGGGCTGGAAGTGACCATCAGCAACGAGAATTATGAAAACTGTGTCTCTCTCGTTAAACCTCGCTTTGTTTCACATCTGTTGTTTCAATTTTACAACTATTCATTTGTATTCAAGCATGTTTAATTATTTTTTAATGTCTTGCTATTATTGTAAACGGTTTCATTTAGGCGTATAACAATAATAAATTCACGACTTTTATAGCCCTTGACGCGATGAAACGACGCTTGGAGCCGTGAGGAGATTCCGTCCGACCGTAAGCTTTGTTATTTTGCTTTTGGTTTTACAATGTCAATCGAGTGTGGGCAAAAACGGCGAGAAGAAAAATACAGTAGGCGTTTAAAAAGGAAGAGTCGGTTTATCGTCCATCTGTATTCAAACGACTTATTTGCTTACGAGAGAACTAATCTGAAGATTAATTACAAAATTATGGTTTATGATTATGATGTATTTGCCTCATTTACGGCATACATAGTTTAGCAAAGCTGAAGTAAACATAAGAGTTGTCCTAGACTTACATGTACCTAAAATACATTAACAAATGCAATAGTTTAAATAAGATTAAACAATAAATATAAAATATATAAGACATGATTACAAACCAAATAACTATGGTATAGCTATATAAAGAGATTTCAACTTTATATTTTTTTCTTAAAATTCAGGTTTTTCTGAACGCAGTGATATATAATACTTGTAGGTTTGAAATATATTAAGCTGAGAAAAAATATTTTGAATTAAAGTTTACACCGACTTCTTAGATAGTAATTTTGGAATACGGTAGTGAATTGAACATTGGAGTGTTTTGTTTTGTGTAATACATTTGTGATTGAATTATTACAAAAAATAGGAAAGTCCTTATTAATTAAGTCTTTTACTTATAGACACTATTATCACTTATAAACCTCTCACGAACACAAACTATACAAACTAACTTAATAAGAATCGAGCTAAGTAATTATTATAAACCTCTCACGAATACAAATTATACAGATTCAAACTTAAGAGCAACTAAGCAAACTTCCTATAACCACTCCTAGATGGTGCTGATAAACTATCTTTTACTTTACACGTAATATTTATACCGAAAGTAACTGAAGTTTTGTTAATTTGTCAGTTTTCTTTAATCAAGCCTTAACCTAGTGGATAACGTTGTGTCTTCCTGATCAGAAGATGCTGGGTTCGAATCTAAGCTAGGGAGACCAGATATCTAATCATATCTGTGGTTTGAGGGTAGGAGGGCGGAAGTAAAGGACGGTGGTTAGCTCGCTTCCAAGCTGACGGAATATGACTAGATATCTGGTCTCCGGCTGGGGCTGTTTTGCATAATTTTACTAAAGTATTTGTGTAGGCTTATGTATAAAAAAAAAAAAAAAAAAAAAAACAGGAAAACGACATTTTATTTATGTTTTTTTACACAAACCCATTTATTGTCATTTCAGTACCTCAAAAACATTTAAAAATATTTTTTCTAACAAATGATTTAAATACTTCAGTTTAATGCAAGTGATCGTACATGTACACTATAGTGTACAAATGGACTGAAGAGGTTAAGGTCTGTGCAACGCGTGCTTACGTTATTCCCCAAAGTTAAATTTGCCTGATTAAATTTAAATAAATTTATTAGATATAATGGGTTAGGTAGGATGATGAATTAATTTCTTGTTGTATTATTTAAAGTCATAAACAAATTAAATAAATTAAAGTAACGTTAAATTCAAGAATAATAATTAAATAATAATTGATAATTAAAATATTAACTAAACCTAAACTAAATTAAATAAAAAGAAATTCAAGTAGAATTAGAACTTTTTCTGCCTGCGTAAATTAAGAGAAAATATAATTAAATTAATTTGATAAAGTTTTGTAATTGTTGGAAAGATTCCAACGGAAAGAGAATATTTTAATTTATGTTTTGCAAAGTTGAATAAATTATTTATTTTTATTTTTCAGTATACATTTTTTTTGTTTTTTTACTTACCTATTGTTTGAATATTCCATCACAATATTTTCTAGTATTTTAAGAATTTTCAGTGTTCAATTATAAAAATACCCGAAGGACAAATAAATTCATTTACAAGGTCAGTTCCACTGTACTCACTGCTAAGAGATTTATTAAAAGTAAAATTACATTCTTGTGTTCTGAACTGAGCTTAATTAAAAGTAAATTAAATTTTGATTACTGGAGGTTTAGTGTTGAAAGTTTTTTAGTCAGGATATTTAGACAGCTAAATATTCGACAACCAGTTATATCACTTAGGCCAGACAAAAATGATATCCCGATTCTTCTAGTAGGTGGTATTAACTTATTTTACAACTAACTGTTCTGGAAAATGAGTGTTCCCGAACTTGGGGCACGTCAAATTAATAAATGTCTCAGGAAAGAATCGTTGTAGAGTATTTGCTGATGAAAGGAATATCCATGTTGGGGCTGACTGACACCACTCTTATTGGATTTAAAATTTAAAAAAAAACGTTCAAAATATAAATACATGGCAGGGTTAAAAATATGATTTTTTTTAAATGTATGTCTACATGAATAAATACTCTCAAAATTTGATACTTTACATTACGATTTATTTAAATTATTTTTTTACACGAAAATTTTGTATGGACTACAGAAAATTACCCCAGATGGCTACGCCATATCTATTTCTTTTCACATTTCGTTAACCAATTTAAGGATGTGCGATACCGGGACGAAACAGTCCCGTGCAGTCCTCTTCAATATAACTTATCTTTCATCGAATTTTAAAGATAATCTTTTGTAATTTGCAAGAAATCGTTCATGAACATCTAAATTATTATTCGTAGGTGACAAAAATTTTAAATTATACATTTTTATTAAAGGTGATGGCTAATAAACAAGACGAAAAACATGATTTTCAGTCGAGTCTCTTGGAAGCAGTAAAACATCAGGGCGTATTTTGTTACCTACTAATTGTACATTGGAGCTTTCTGCAAATTTAAATGTCGTACACACATGGCGGAAACGAAAAATAAGACCAGCATTAGTAACAACGAAAGTGTATAGAAAGCGATATTCTAGTTGCGCTCCAGCGCTTTACACATGTAAGCGCTCACTTCATTTGATGCTTTTACTCGATTGGTATTGCACACCCTTAAAAACTATCTTTAATTTGAAAACAACATGGCCTAATCCTTGTCCTTTATGGAGTTGAGCGATTTTCTTAAAAGTTTTTTTTCTTAACATCATCACTTTAGTGTTCAGGATAGTAAAATAAAAGAAGGGTAATACCACACAGAAACAACCAATGGTAATAGACTTATCAGCGAATTTACATAGGAACGATTAACTACTGCAGTAACTCTTATGGTGAGACCTAAAGTCGGAAGTGGTCAATAAGCACCGATCATAGTCTCCAGAACAAGTTTTGGGATGTCATTAAAAGTATGTATTTATGTGATCGCACTCTAACGGCCGCATATACATCCGATTCAATCCAAATTTAGTTCACACGTTGATTTTCCCATTCACGTAAGTCCGTTAGCAAAAATCCAACAACGGAAGCACGCTTTTTCTTTAGAAGAAATTTTATTATTATTACGTACATTTTGTTTTTTTACATTACGTCGTAGCCCGCCAAAAGTTGAAATCGTAAAATGACATAAAAGTACAAGGTTCAAATCCACGTAGAGGATTTGCAGCTTCTGATCCGAGACCACAAGGCCGATGTGCAAACTCGCTTGCAAGTTCTTCCACTGCGAGTGGTATGAAGCAGCGCATGAGCCAGGGGTGGAGGATGAAGTGCAAACAAATTCTACTAACATATTTAGTACACGCAGGCAGCTATTGGTCTGTGAATATACCAATTTCCCAAATAGTTAATTGAAACCCTAAAACATATAATCTTAGTTTTGTAAATTCGCTCAACTCACGTCAGCGCTCCAGCTGTGTGATCGAATTAGTTGTCATTTCCTCAGCTTTTGCATCATCCCTTTAAAAAAAGTTTAGGAAAACGGCCAAAAATAACTTTCAAGTCGTTCATCGGTTTTAAAAACTATAAATACTGTAGTAAAAGTATTCCCAAGCCAGAGACCAGATAACTAATCGCATCCCGTCAGCTCGGAAGCGAGCAAACCTCTGTTTGCTTTACACCAACCTCTTTTCCTCTAATATATGAAAAACAACCTGGTCTCTAGCCGAGATTCGAACCTAGGATCTTTTGACCAAGAAGATAACACGCTAAGTATATTTGATAAATTAACAACTCTTTAGTTACTTTACTTTCTCTTGTAAGGTTGACCACAAAGTTTTACATGTTAAGTAAAAACGAGTACATCAGCACTATCTAGGAGCGGTTATAACAATCTTGCTTGGTTGTCACCTAACCTGAATCTGTATGAATTGTACTATTGAGAGATCATTTTAAAGAATAGCGTGGCTTGTGTCAGCGATTCGGCTGTTTGACAGAATTATTGTTTGTTCAAAAAGAATTATTAAAGTTGAAGAAGATTATGCAGTTCAGAGCTGATATCCAATTACAGGCAATTGAAACAAAATTTACTCACACAAACTAACTAAAAAAAAACTACAAACAAACAAAAAACCAACTAACAAAAACTAACTAAAAAAAACAACTAACAAAAAATAACTGACAAAAACTAACTTACAAAAACTAGCTTAAATACCAACTAACAAAAATTAACTCACAAAAAATAACTAAAAAACCAACTAACAAAAATTAACTCTCAAAAACAAACTAACAAAACTATAAACTTACTAAAAAAACTAACTAAACAACTATCTAACAAAAACTAGAAATTAACTCGTAAATACTAACTAAAAAAATTAACAAATAAGAACTAATAAAAACCACATTTGGATGTGTACAGTTGGACATTATGTATTTATCTGAATACAAAAATCAATACTTTTGCGGAACTATACAAATATGAAACCGGAACCTCATCACGATCGGAGTATTTTCTTGAAAACATGACCTCAGAAAGTAACAGCATAGATTAATTCTGCCACCCCTTTCCTCTCCGCCAGATGATAGTGCGCCATATTAATTTATTGTAGAGCTTCAAGTAATGAGAAGGGAGAGAATCTAGGGGTCGATTGAAGGGTATGTACACCCTAGTATGAATATAAATTATTTGATTATATTTTTTAGATGTTGATTTGCATAGTAAAATGTCCCCGCGTTGTAAAGGTCGTAGACGATGTTTAAGTCGAACAAACTTCAATCGATGTGCTTCAACTGCCCACAGCTTCTACTCTCATATCTTTCTAGAATAGAAGATTAATATTAAAGGTGCTTTTTTTAGAAAAATCAATTTTCTGATTCCTCCACAAAAACCCTAATGTTGTATTAGTTAAGGACATCTATCTGACGCCGTACACCTGTTTCAACACTAGTGACAATATCACGGGCAGATTAAATTGATACACATCAGAAAAACCAAACTTTTTGTATTCGTCTTTTGACGAAAAGTTTGATAAAAGCTCCGAGTCAGAAAGCAGACAAGTCAGGTAAAGTGTTGAATTAAACATTTTATTTAAAAACCTTAAATAAATTATGGAAAACAAACATCATACATTTTAATCAAAGACCTACTTAATACACGATTTAGTCATTTATTCAAAACTATATTATTGTGCACTTTAAAATGTACTGAAGTTTTCAACGTCTGTTTGTAAATTAACATAAGCTCAGACTATTATGATTCTATCAAAATAGGCAAAGACAGACCATGTGCATGCGTTATCCATACATGTCAGGAAGCAGACAACACAGAAAGAATCAGACGTTTATTGATACAACACAACATTTAACCTAAAGTTGTAAACATTAACCATAAATGGTTGTACATATTAGTAAAAGCTGTCAGCTGTTATATTTTAACGAATAAATCAAACAAAACATTCTTCAGCATGCGCTATACTCTTTTGTTACTCACGTACGTACACTAGCTTTTATATAAATTAATAATAAAGACTTTATTTCCTGCGTACGTAACATACATAATATCAGCACTAACATAATGCACAACCATAACAAATAAATGTACAACATTTTTTAAGATGGAGGAGTAAAAATAAAATTTACGAAATCGATTTGGAAGCAATTTTTTAGGTCAAGCAATTTGAAATAAACATTTTTTGTCTCTTGATTTTTTTTCTAAAAACTCTTCCTTTTCGAGATATTAGCAACTTTATGTCGATTTATTTCAACACGTTTAGGGCCGCTATTTTTTTTTTTTTTTGGGTGGTCCGATTTTTATTTTCTTTATGTCATTTTCCTAGTCTTAAATAGACCTTTAAAATGAGGTATCACATGACCATACTTCCCATTTAAAAATATTGAGTAGCCCCCAAAAATTCCGATTTTGAGTTGGGGGGCAACGTTGCCCTATGCATGGGAAAATGTGCTTTTATGACCTATAAACAACCCCCGGGTTTGGATTTTCTATCAATGCTCGGTGGAGAGTTAAGGGGGTGTCTCCATACTTTTAACTAACCCTGTATATTTAGTTTCTTTACTTATAGTCCTAGGGCCCAGGCCTTTAAAATTTTATGATTACCTAACTCTTGAGACTTCGTATATCTCTTATTTAAGTCGAGTCGGACAACTTTTTTATTTGCAACAATTCTCGGTAGCGGGGCGTTTTCCTTTGAGAACCCAGCAAAGTCATTGATTTGATGCGGTAAAAAAATTTATAACCTTAACAATAATCTTTCTTTTAATCGAAAGTTTGTTTTATGTAGAAAACGAAAAACATTTTGTCGGACAAATATGATTGGTCATTTCGGCGCGTCCGACACCCCGAACATGGCAAAGTTATGGCGTCAAAAAATTTAGTACCTTACTGCTGATTTTTTCAGAATCGTTTATAAAATATATATATATAACTAAGTGGTAACATTGTCCGAAAAAATTGTCAGGGGCATACTTGTTGTCGGACGCCTTAAAGTTAAGGGTTTCATGCAACCCTTATATTTATGACCTTTTGTCGGACAAAAATAGGGTATGTAAGGTGTCTTATTTTGTGATCAGTGATTCAATTGTCCGACAAAAAAATTGGGGCAAATAATTAGTCCGACAAAAAAAGTGAAATTTTTAAATAAATCTATAAATTGTAAACGGGAAGCGCAGTTCAATTCAAACGCATTTTTCTCAGTTAGTTATATAGTGCTAAAGCTGAAAATTGATTAAAATGTTGTTTATAACATTCAGAAGGGCATAACAAACCCGTTTGCGAAATTTGTCATCTGCGTTAAATAAATAGTTCTTTAAAATTATAAAAAGTCTGTAAGTAATTTTTTGCTGAACATTTTTTTTCTTGTGGAATATTTTTTATTTTATTAAAAACTCTACATTAAGATCTTCGTAATACTACTAAAATAAAAAAACTAAACTTTTATCTTAGGAGAAAAAACTCTAAAAATGTTTTATCGCACCATCCTCTTATATGCGTACATCATTGCAATGTTTAATGAACCATAAAAATCTATAAAATGTATGGTTTTTTGCCTAAATTGGAATCCCTAAAATAACGACACAAAAAACAATCTATTTTGCTAAATTTTTAGAGCACAAACTTGCTTGAAAAGCTAACTTTGATAAACTACTAATTTTCGGAGGTTAAACCACGAGCTGTATTCATTTAATTGGAAATACGAATAGAAAAATAACAAAATAATACGACCACGCAGCTGAACCGCTGACGTGAGTTGAGCAAATTTCCAAAATTAAGTTTATAGGCCTATGTTTTAGGGTCTCAACCAACAATATGGAAAATAGGTCTACTCACGACGGTGCTGAATAGCTGCTTATGTGTACGAAATATATTAGTAGAATTTGATTGCTACTAAGCCTCCAGCTTCTACTCACGCGCTCCGTTACACTCGCAGCATAAAAACTCGTCCGTTGGCCTCGGATGTAGTGTTAAAACCCTCTGAGGATGATGACCATGTCATCGAAATGTACATAAGGGTAACGTATTAAACATAACTTACAATTTAGTTGTTTAGTTATTGTTTTTGTTCCTTGTTTTGTGGTTCGGGGTTTTTATTTAAATCAGTGTGATTTTGTCGCCACAGTGCTCTTTTATTTGTTTAATATTGTACTTGATAATTATAAGCTTACATTAATGTAACGCTATTAAATTGATTTGTAAATACTGCATAATAATTACTAAATATTTATTCATTATATATAAATAAATTTTGTCAGTTTCTACATAATAATTTGTTTTCACATATAATATTGCATTTTTGATATGTAGAACTACTTAATGTATGCTACTTTTAATATATTCTAAATTAGTATGTTTTTCGTTTTTTTTTCGAAAGTCCCCATTATTATTGTCGGACAGATGGTTCAATGTGTTTGAAATATTATTACAAAAAATATAAAATAAACATTGTATGTTAGGTCATAAATATAAGGGTTGCATAAAACCCTTAACTTTAAGGCGTCCGACAACAAGTATGCCCCGACAATTTTGTCGGACAAGGTTACCACTTAGTTATATATATATTTTATAAACGATTCTGAAAAAATCAGCAGTTAGGTACTAAATTTTTTTACGCCATAACTTTGCCGTGTTCGGGGTGTCGGACGCGCAGAAATGACCAATCATATTTGTCCGACAAAATGTTTTTCGTTTTCTACATAAAACAAACTTTCGATTAAAAGAAAGATTATTGTTTAGGTTATAAATTTTTTTACCGCATCAAATCAATGACTTTGCCGGGTTCTCAAAGGAAAACGCCCCGCTACCGAGAATTGTTGCAAATAAAAATGTTGCCCGACTCGACTTAAATAAGAGATATACGAAGTCTCAAGAGTTAGGTTATCATAAAATTTTAAAGGCCTGGGCCCTAGGACTATTAGTACACCACCTGATACAACGCAAATCCCGAATATAAGTTGATGTAAAGAATATTATTATTACCATGTCAGTAAGACTAATGAAGTGAGGAAAGGTAGCGAGTAGATACCCAGAACGTTATTAACCTGGGCGACGAGTTAACTGACGGCGCCAACCTACTACACACATGACGAAGGTGCAAAAGAGCCTGTTTACTTGCACAGTACAACAGTTAGTTATCGCACAACTGGATTAAGGTATTTTAATAAAAACAACACAGTGCCATGCCTAACTTAATCTAACCAATTGAATCTGCCGTTGTTGACAACAATTATGTCAATTGTGGACATGGTTACAATGATTACATCTCCTGGCCAGTAATTCGACAATTGTACTCTACTATTCTCTATTCTCTAGTTTCTAATTAATTGCTACACTTTACCCAGTCCAATCCACGGCTATTTCTATTTGCTTTAGTAACAATTTGTGTCGATAAATAACCTAATTACGCGTCATTAGAATCTGTAATTTACAACCCAGTGGGGGGGGGATTTAGGTCCCTTTATGGCTTTATTTCAAAATTTCAATCAACGCGTTTAATCGATTTCGATAAGTTTTGTTTCGAGATTTAGTGGAAGAATTTATTCCAGATTCTAGAAATAACTTATGATATTGTCACATGTATCCATTCTCTTTTAAATATAAATTTACATATTAGAAGAAAACATTTTGAACATCTGAATACAATTTCCCTTTAAAATTTAACTACTAGTGTAAGACCTCGTGAAAAATCACGTGCAGATTAAATTGATAACCATGAGAGAAAAAAAACTTCAAAATATTAAGTTTAATGTGATACAGAACTAATGGAGGCTACATGACTTGTAAGCAAATTACCATAGTTAACAGATTTTTCGTACTAGAATTAATGTTTTTTGGGGTTATATCTAAAAAAAATTTATCTACGAAATTATTCTGCACATTTCTTTCTTATACGACCTTATAGCCCGTCTGCCCCCCCCCCCCCCCCCCCAAAAATCGACCAAAACGTAAAATACCATAACAAGTGAGTTCGTCCGCTGCGAGCGAAACGAAGCAGTTCATTAATAATATTTCCTACACGGACGCAGCTATTCAGCGCCTTCGTGAGTAGCCCAATTTCAAAACATATAAACTTAATTTTCGAAATCCACTCAGCTGCATGATCGAATTACTTTGAGGTAGTTACAAATTTATATTTTTTACAATGGTTTCACTACTTCTTTCTTCAGAACAAACTACTCAGGGCTACAAACAATAAACTATATATCTATAACTATATTATAACTGGGTATATGCCGTTAGGGATTTTCAACATGTTAAATGTATAGAGCCTTCAATTAAACATTTTACTCAAAGACCTTCAATACATTTTGGACAACCAAACAAAAGATCACACATTTTTATCGTAGGCCTACTTAAATCAACGATTTAAACCCCGCATATTTTAAACACAGTCGATAAGGCAAAACTATATTATCGTTCACTTTAAAATTCACTTAAGTTTGAATCGACAGTAGGCCTATATTTGTAAATTAACAGAAGCTTTAACTTTTATGGTTCTATTAAAATAGTAATGAGTCAGACCAATAGCCCAAGATAGTGATAATTTACAAAATAGTTTTATGTTTGTAGGCCTTGTTGTAAGTAAATTGTTTTTTAGGCTGTCAAGGACGAGTAAACAAAAAGGATTGTAAAATGTATACATTTTCAATGATTTCTAACCTCAAAGCTCAATAACGTAACATATTAGATGTCTATATATATAAAATCGAAATGCCACTGATTCACTATTCATCAATATATCTCAAAAACGACAAATCATATTAACTTGAGACTTAACATAGCGGTTCCCCTTATGCTCTAGATGTGCCATAAGATGGGATTTTGAAATATTTTGCGTTTAAGGTTATTAAAACGTAAAAAGCGTTAGAAATATAGATAAAAATCAAATGTCACTGACTCACTATTAATCAGTATTTCTCAAAAACGACAAAACATTAACTTGAGACTTAACATAGTGGTTCCCCTTATGCTCTAGATGTG
>JAGFPH010000299.1:194201-206224 GCA_018207615.1 Philaenus spumarius | reverse complement strand
TCCAAACTCAGACGAATGCATGAAATGCTTGTGATTACAGCAGAGGCGAATGGTTCGTCAGATCTCTTTACATTAGTAGATTTAGTCGGATATAAACGTCAAAACACGAACACACTATAACCACAAATAATTTAAGTAATACAGACTACCGATTCCCGTAAACTGTTCAGGTCACGGTCTAGGTTTTGATTACAGTGGAAACACAATCTGGCGAATATATCCAAACTCGGACGAATGCATGAAATGCTTGTGATTACAGCAGAGGCGAATAGTTCGTCAGATCTCTTTACATTAGTAGATTTAGTCGGATATAAACGTCGAAACACGAACACACTATAACCACAAACCAATTTAAGAGCCACTCAAGGGAATTTATCACAGTTACAGAAATATATGAGCGTCGCACGACGATGGTCACTAAACGCTATCGGACTTTAATACAATTATTGAGTAAAATGAACGAAAGAAGCAAATAATCAATCAATCAGCCGAAGAAAACCCCTCTTCTACCACACAGCTCCGTATTTAACAATTGTATATCGTTGCTGGCCGATATTCCCACCCCCTAATCAATTATTTCCTCCTCTTTGTTTATCTTCGAGCAAAGTGTAAACATAAAAGAAACATTATTTTAATTTATCGAACACTTTTGAACGTTTAAGACAAAGCAAACAAGGCTTATTACGGGTCAAAGAAACTTTCCTTAGTAAACATTCAATAATATACAAGGGAACAATTTATCGTCGTCGACATTCATGAAGTTTCCTATTCGAATGGCATGACATTCATTTTTAACAGTCTTCAATTGTTTGAACCGCTGACGTAAGTTGAACTAATTTCCAAATTAAGTTTATTTATAAGTTTTAGGGTATCAACTCACTATTTGGAAAATTGGTCAACTCACCAAGGCGCTCAATAAGCTGCCTACGCGGACGAAATATATTAGTAGAATTTGTTTGCACTTCAACCTCAGCGCGGCTTACGCACTACTTCGTTCGGCTCGAAGAGATCATTCTCGCTTTTCGAGTATACATCTCGACCTTGCGCCCACGGATTATAGGCTCCTTCGCTTCGCTCGCAGCAGGGAAAATGGTACTTTGGTGGTATATTAAGTTTTGATCGATTTTGGGAGAACCAGACGTAAGGTCGTGTAAAAAACAAAATGTGCAGAATAATTTCCTATATTGTTGTTTTTAGGTAAAACCCCAAAAAAATTTTCATTGTAGTACGAAAAATCTCAGAAACATTTACTTCCTGTCAAAAACATGCTTCCGGTTGCTGGATTTTTGGCTCACAACCTCGTTCCAGCGATTTAGAAAACCAACGTGTGTAACAAAGTAGGACCAAATCGGACGTACAATGTGACCAATATCCCAAATTGTCGGTTTTGGAAATTATTTCAACTCACGTCAGCGGTCGAATGATTTTATATTTTATACAGAAGTATCTGTGTGTACCCGTGCTTCGCGACGGTACACTTTGGCTTTTGAACGTTTATAACTTAACTAAGGTTTTATATTAGCCAAACTGAATCCTGAAGTTATTTATATGAGAATATTGTCGCACATATAAAATGTATATAGCCTTCACTTGTTTTCCACTATGTTATGTACACACTTCTACATTTAACCACATTAGATAATTACATTTTACATATTTTGTAATTACGTTTTAGGGTATCAACTGACTATTTAGAAAATTGGTCTACTCACGAAGGCGCTTAGCTACCTGTGAGTACGAAATATAATAGTAGAACTTGTTTGTACCTCGGCCTCCAGTCCCGGCTCATGCGCTGTTTCATTCCGCTCGCAGCTGATACACTCGCGATTTGCGAGTTTGCACCTCGACCTTGTGCCCTCGGTTTATGGACTGCTTCACTTAGCCCGCAGAGGACAAACTCGCTTTTTACGGTATTTTACGTTTTGATCGATGGGGGGGGGGCAGTTATAATGTCGTGTAAAAAAACAAAATGTGCACAATAATCTTAAAATGTTTTTAGACAAAACCCCAAAAAAGTTCATTCTAGTACAAACAATCTAAAAAACTATTTATTTACTTCCAGTCAACAAACGTGCATCCTTCGTCGGATTTTTTAGGCCAACGAACTCATGCGAGCAGCGTAGAAAACCAATGTATGTACCAAAATTTGACCAAATCGGATGTAAAATGCAGTCGCTAGATTGCGAACACTTAAATACATATAAAATATACACTTTTTATTGACACTCAAAAACATTTTCTGGGGACTACGATCGGTGCTCATCGACTACTGCCGAAATTAAGTCTCACTATAAGAGCCACTGCAATAGCTCATCTTTTCTATGGAAATCCGCTAGTAATAATTTCTTTTCTCAAAATGAATTCTAGCCTATGTTACTCAGGGATAGGGTAGCTTTTTATTAGTAGACCTAACACTTTTCTGTCGGTGCATTAGTTGCAGAGATTACACGCTACATACAAGTCAATTTTATTCTTTATAATATTAGTATAGATTTCATTAATTTAAAAAATAATAACACACACCATTCATTACATACTACAATACTTGTTAGATTCAATAAGAATGTAATACACAACACCAACTCCTATAAAACGAGTGTATGTCCGTACGTGAGTAACAATATAATACAACAGCTGATTTCACCCATAATCTGTAATACTAAACCTAGCGCGGATTATTCTTTGGGGTTATGTTTACAACTTCAATCAATAATATAATGTCTTGTGAAGTAGATTTTTAATATGAGTTAGAGAAATAATGTAGGCTAGAATGCGTTGTAAGATTTGCTTTGAGGTTATAAAATGAATATAAATACAACCTTTTATAGTCAATATTTTCATTTATACAAATTTAAAGAAGAGATACCCATTCGTTTAAATTCAAAAACATTCGTACATCTTCGTATAACATATAAAAATATTCGATTATTTATTTATTCATTATAATTTTAATAACTTCTAAATCGTATGATATATCAATATGAAATGAAAAGATAATATTTTTATTATATATTATAATAATGTATATAAATACAAAACGTTTACAAACATGCCTACAGTTTTATAATCTTATCGTTGTACACAATTACCAGTTAAAAATCTCATAGTTAGGTAGGACTACATAAAGTTTGTTGTTTTTAAATAGTATTTTTATAAATGATGTATTTGTGATGTGTATCTAATTAATCTGCCTGTGATTTTTCACTCGGCTTACTAGTTTTAAATATATATATAAAAAAAAACAAAAAACACCGCAGCGAAATCTCTCACCTACGATATAAAACTCACACAAAGTAACATCCGAGTATAATTTTAAACGATGTAAAAACAAGTAATATAATTGGTGACCGGTTCGAAGAATGAAATATTTTAAAGGATGAAATAATTCAATCGACTCGAAGACCATTATTAAAAGCCTATAAAGATATAACCGATTATTAAGGAACGACTTCCTCCGGAGCGTATAATTACTATAAAGTAGTAATGCAGATGATAATGAAATTTATTTGTAGGGCAGACATAGTAATGTTCCAGCGGATGGCGGTCCTGTGATAGATATGATTGAAGGTTGTATGCAACGTGTAAAGACGGTAGCAGGTAGAACCAGTAGCCGAGATGCTGGAGGCTACTCACGCCTTCTTCGGCGCGCTATCATCGCCGAGTCCACTGACAGATCGTCACATTAACGTGAGAAAGTTTCCAGACAATTTTATGTTACTTAATTATATCACTTTCGTCCGACAAACCGTTAAAATATATGAGAAAAGCGTTGACAAGTTATCGTAAATTTTACGACGTCTTTGAGACCGGTCGAGTATTTTAGCGGGGCAGAACTTTAGCGCTATAGTTTTTAACAATGTGTACAACAGCTGATTATTACATTACTGCGGTTTACTTTATGTACAGGGGTTATTTATTTTTACGTCACCGTTTGAGCGAACTATTGTTTCGCCTTAAAAACAGTAGGCCGAAACGAATGTGACCTACACTAAGGCGGTATTTGTAACAGCTAATAGTTCATGTTAGTTTTAAACAGAGCTAGTTGTCAATCCCTTTGGGTGTTAACAATTTGTAAAACAGCCGATTATTACAGTACAGAACTGTGGTTTACTTTATATACAGCCGATATTTATGATTACGTCGCCGTTTGAACGAAAAATTGGTTCGGCTTAAAAACAGTAGGCCGAAACGAATGTGATCTACGCTAAGGCGGTATCGGTAACCAGCTGTGTATCATGTTAGTTTTCAATAGATAGAGCTAGTTGTCATCCTTCTGCCTTTTATACACCAAATATAAACTTAAGGGTCTGCTCCAGTAAAAATAAAGTGGATTTTTATCCCATAAGAGCAATGTTAAATTTCAAACCATTTATTTAGTTTACTTTTTATCATAAAATTGTTTACAAGGTCTCATTTTAAGCACAGTCACAATTCGCATCCGTCTTGCAATTTAAATTTTTTTTAAAATTTGTTACGCAATTGACATTTTGTAAGTACAAAGTTTGATTTTTTTCCCTAACACAATAAAAAAAAATAATGAAAAATAATTTGCAAGAGGTATCCGAAATTTTATAAAAAATATTCAGTTTTTTTTCAGCACTCAATTACAAAAGACTTATAAAATGGTTTGAAATGAGGCAAATTCAGCGCAAGAAATTGCACTGTTTAGATAGGGATATAGTGAGAGGCGCTAGCGTCTCCTGTTGATTTCTCGTTTACTGGAGCAGACCCTTAAGGGTAAACGAGAAAGCAACCGGAAACGCAAGAGCTTCTCACTACATCCCTATCTAAACAGTGCATTTTCTTGCAGCTGAATGCTTTGACATTGCCTCATTTCAAACCATTTTATAAGTCTATCCTTTGTAGTTGAGTGTTGAAAAAAAAAGAATATTCTTTATAAAATTTCGGATCCGGCTTGCAAATTATTTTCCATTATTAATTTTTTATTGTGTTAGGGAAAAAATTCAAACTTTGTACTTACAAAATGTCAATTACATTACAAATCAAAAGCATGTTAAAGAAATGTAAATTACAAAACGGATGCGTATTGTGACTGTGCTTAAAATGAGACCTTGCAAACAATTTTATGATAAAAAATAAACGAAATAAATGGTTTGAAATTTAACATTGCTCTTATGGGATAAAAATCCAAAATGGCCGCACTACAGCAGACCCTTAATCTGACAACTTAGCTATCAGGTGACCATGGGGAGTTTTGAGAATAACCCAGGTTTTACAACCGCATTCCCGATAAAATAAAACAATTAAATATAAAAACAAATAATTAAAAAAGGTCTCATAAAGCATGTTAAAACGCCTGAACAATTTTGTTTTAATCATTGCTTAGAACACTCTCGATGAAGTCACATTTGAAAAAAAAAACCTAAATCAAAATCAGTTCATCCGTTTGGGAGCTACCATGCCATAGACAGATGTACACACATTGAACTTATACACTCCTCTGTTTGCATCGAAGGTTAAAAATGTGGACTACGAGTCTTACGAGATAGAAATAAATGCAATTATTAATAGCCATAAAAAAACTCAATTTGGTGAGGTTTTAAATTTTGTCCGCCGTCTTGCATTGCACTTCATTTTTTTAAAAAGAAAAGAAGTCGTGTGATACACCATTTTAATATAAATTTTGAAGATAAAACTATAGTCAATCCGATTTTGAATATCTCCGATTTAAGTTAGGCCTATCGCCAGTCAAATGAGCGAAAACGCAAAATCATGGGTAAAATTAATAATAAAAGAACGCATCGCATACTATTACAATTCTTTTAAAACTTTACTAATCGTAATTAACACCTTAAACATTGTTAATTAGCATGATTAGAGCAATGAAATAGCTTAGAAAAATAAGGAGCCTCAAAATGAAAAACAAGTTTGCAAGACAACAAATAGAAGATGATTTATTTCTTAAATAATTTATTTAAATTCTTAACAGTTATTGACAAAAATAATTAGACCACGAAGCTGAACCGCTGACATGAGTTGTGCGAATTTCCAAAATTAAGTTTATTTGTTTTACGGTTTCAAAGAAATATTTGGGAAATTAATCTATTCAAATGTGTGAACGAAATATATTAGTAGAATTTGTTTGCACTTAAGCCCCCAGCTTCGACTCACGCGCTCCTTCGTTCCACTCGCAGCGGAAAAACTCACTTTGTCAGTTTGAACCTCGACCTTGCGGCCTCAACAGGCTCTGAAAGTTTCTCCCTTTCTTCGTATACACCCTGTATATGAGGAAAAATTAAGAGTCTTGGCTGGCAAAGAAGTTATACGTTCATGATCCCTTGGTCAGCCCATAAAGAACACATTTAAGAGTCAAGCCTCGATATTCCTCAGACAGGTCGAGAGGCGTCCCGCACTTTGTCCGTACCGCGTTTGTCTCCTCGTTTACCCTAAAGGAATTTAATACATTTTACTTAAAACAAATAATTTACAAAAATAAAGAAAGCAGTCGTGGAACATCCATTTCATCGGTAACTTGACGTGACTAAATTCACACAGCTATTGAGTTTAAGCCTTTGAATTTAAAACTGCCTATTTAATTCTTCTTTTACGACCAACAGTTACACTTAACTTTTGGTTTATGTATAAAACAATTAAGAAAAAGAAATCTTCGACGAAATCAAAATCGCAAAGAGTCTTACTTTAAGACGCGTATCGCAAGTTTGTATATTTTGACTCATCCAAAAAGCGCTAGGTGCGCCTAAAGAAGTTTTAACTTAAAAAAAAAAAGAAACATAAACTAACAAAAAGTCACTGCCCATCGGCAATCAATTGGATAACTCAATGTAATAAAAACTAAAAGGAGATTATTTGTTTTAGATTTTTGAAGAAACGTATAAAATTAATAGTTTAGTTTGTTTATCCACTTCTCTTCCCATAAAGTGGACATAACCACCATATTGTTCGTCTCGACCACTTCCTTGGCGCCCATATTTTATAACTCGCTTCCGCTTTGTCCACGCCGCTACTTTAGTCCGAAAAAATGCTCCCATATTTATTTGCGCAAGCTGTCTGTTTCGTCCGCAATAAATGCGTTTTAAGTATTGTAGCAAAACATATTTTACGGCTTTAATGCTCCAGTTTGTAGCTGTAGACTTTATGTCGGGACCATAGGCTACGCAGATGCATGAAATATTAATTTGTACACTACCTGTAGTAAATTATAATGAGAGGATTAATCTCGAAAACTATTTCTACGATTTGTTTAAAATTTATTGTTAAGAACGGTATGCGCGAAAACAAACAGTATTGAAATTAAAGCAGCTATGGTTGGTTTTTAGATCAGCTGATTACATTGTTAATTGTTGCCAAGCGTTGTTTACCATCACTTTCTTTTAGTTAATGATGTAGTGGTTCTTACAACTTCAGAGAAGGTTTCTACCGTAGGCATTATTTTCGTCCATACGGAACAAGTCATGCCGGTGGTCAAAGTTTGACCTGAACTGCTGTAGACTTTCAAGACTATTTCACAAATAACAGGCAAGTAATGCAGCAAGGGTTGTATTTTGACTCAGGGTAAAGGGTGTACAGGCCATCCAAAAACGGTCAGTACAAAGGAAAATCACGGTAGACTTCTCAGCAAGTCCTGCAGTATCAAAAAAGAAGACTTCAATGGAACTTAGAAAATGAACATTAGTATAAGACTTTAAGAAGAATGTTCAAAAACATTGGTGGATTCCAGTATAGAATGCAAACTAGTCAATGTTTAGTCTAGTAGTTCATTGTCTCTCAACGTTAGCAAGGAATTATGAAAATGCGGAGTTCCTATAAAACGTAAGGTTTTAAGATAAAAGTCATGTAGACCTAACGGTTTTATTAACAAGCAAAGAACTCGTTTTCTGGGATTTCAACGTTTCTAACAATAATGTTTTTTTTCTTCAAACTTTTAGTGTTAGTATATTTGTTTTAATAAAAGCGGAGTTTTGAGTCTTTTAACACCATGTAGTGTTTTTTATTATTTTTATTTAGATGTCATACTTTTGGAAATATAGGCGGGGAGAGTCTTCAGAAACATTTTGTACATATTTTTGAAAACTACACTTCACAAAATTTAAAACTAATTGTTTTATAGCCTTAAATAAAGCTCTTTCAAGCGAACCCCTTCAAAACATGTCATCAAAATATTTACTTTCTCAGCCCCCATTTGACAGCACTAATTTGTCTAAAGGTTAAAACAGATCTACAGTTTGGTGCAAACTGATTAGAATTTCCATAGAAAAGATGAGCTATTGCAAAGATCCTTATCATGACACCTAAGGTCGGGAGTGGTCAATAAACACAGATTATGGACCACAGAACAAGTTTTGGGATGTCATTAAAAATTGTATACCCAATAGCAATAGCCGTATTTTACGTCCGATTTGGTCCAAATTTAATATACACATTGGTTTCCTATATCGCTTGGACGATTTCGTTAACAATCGGAAGCACGTTTTCTGACCGGAAGTAAATGTTTTTGATATTTTTCGTACTAGAATGAAGCTTTTTTGGATTTTATCTAAAAACAATAATACAGGAGATTATCTGTACCAATTTTCCAAATAGTTGGTGGTTGAAACCACAAAACAAATCAAATAAATTTTCGAAATTCTCTCAACTCAAGTCAACGGTTCAGCTGCGTGATCGAATTATGTTCACGATGCATAGATTTAAGTAGCTGTGTTTTTAGTTGTGATATACGGCATGCATCATTTTCTGATTGAGAGTAGTCTAAAACGTCGATAATTATGAAAATCCCAAAGTTTTTTTACGATTACAATACTTAAGTATGTTAAATGGAAAGTAAAAAGGATTTACCACATTTACGTGTTGTCTAAAAACGAGCTGTAAATGATAATTTTAAAATATATGTGAAAAAACGTTTTAACTTTACTGTCGGAGAATCAATCCGATGCTGACGAGATGCAGCAGACCCTTAACAGATCATAGTTTATATTTTGTAATCAGTGTAAAACAATCTCATCACAGAAACAAATTACAAAGTACCAATTAAGGGGTTTCGGAAACATCTGAAAAACAGAACTGTAACTGTGATTTGTTAAATTGTAGGTTAGTCGAAGATTCTCCTCCGAATAAACATGATCACTCGAGGGGGGAAAACTAGCAGTATCTATCTACGATATGATCGACTCGTTCGCAGAGCTCAATAATAATCGGGTGGGGCCTTAATATTTATTCCGCTAACGGCTACACCATTGGTCGATCTTTCTCTCTATGTTGAAAATATTAAAATAATATATTACGGCTGACCGGGACTCACTGATTAAGGGGCTACCGTATTTGAAATGGCTACTGGAAAATAACCAGTATCTGCAAAGCGAGCCTCCATTACACGTAATAAAAATTTAAATATAATCGACGTTTCGTGATGTCTAGTATGATGTTATAAATTTATAATTATATTGGTAGAGAGCCTTTGGCCTCGTCTAGGTTGCGTCTTGTGATCGGCCTACTTTAGATTTTGTTGTATATACATTAACGCGGTTGTGTAATTTGTTTTTGAGGTTATGTAAGTCGGATTTGTAAAACATTATGTGCGTCTTGTAACTATTTAAATGAGAGTTTTCATGAAAAATAACGATTTAAATTTTAAATTCAAGTCACTTTATAGTCAAAGCAAGTGTCGTGAAGTATACTTTTCACTCGAGATGTTTATGTAGTTAGGGTTAACGTATTCATCATAAAATATATTGTTTTGAAGACGATTTTTGAAGTTTCTTCTCACATCAACAAAGGGATGTAGAAAAATACTGGTTTACAAAACACTACTAACGAAATTAATAAGAAATACGTAATATATGACAAACCAAAATACAAACAAAAGAAACTAACAAATAATGAACTACCAAACAACAAACAATTACAAAACTAAGAAACAAGATTTAAAAAAACTAAAAACATCAATTAACCATTCAACAAAAGTAAATAAAAATATAAACCAACAAAAAGAAACTAGGAAACAAGTCACTGCAACACACGGAACGAAACCTTTATCAAACAGAACATAGGAAAAGCAAAAAAGACCAAACAAAATAAACTAAAAAAGACAATTAAAACAAAATCAACTAAAAACAATGAACTATCGGGTAAAACATTACTGGATAAGTAACTTACTAGACACGTTAAATACTGGAGTTAGGCCCATAAAACAACACAAAACACAGAACAAACTATAAAAGAAAACTAAGTTTGAGCTATCGAACAAAACATTACTGGACAACTAATATACTAAACAAACTACATACTGGAGTTATCAAACATAAAACAAAAATGAAAAAAAGGATCTATAACCATGGATTTATAGAATAAAACAAATTAAAACAAGAAATTATCACTCAAAACCTGGTTTTATCAAATAAAACCGGAAAAACAAAATATGACCTAAACTAAAGGAAGAAGCTACAAACAAAACTATCTAAAAAATGTACACATTAAAAAAAATACTATACAACTTTCCTACTAAACAAATTAAATACTGGAGTTGTCAAACAACACAAAACAAAAACTATGAAACTAAACAAAACCATTTAAAATTGGAGTTATGAAATAAAACAAACTATAAGCAAGAAACTATCAGTCCAGTGTTAACAAACAATACTTAGGAAAACATAAATATGACCTAAACTAAAGGAAGAAGCTACAAACAAAACTATCTAAAAAATGTACACATTAAAAAAAAATACTATACAACTTTCCTACTAAACAAATTAAATACTGGAGTTGTCAAACAACACAAAACAAAAACTATGAAACTAAACAAAACCATTTAAAATAAATAGGAGTTATGAAATAAAACAAACTATAAGCAAGAAACTATCAGTCCGGTGTTAACAAACAATACTTAGGAAAACATAAATATTTTCACCAAACAAACAAAAGAGAGTTCAAAACAAAACTAACTGAAAACAATCGGTTATCAAACAAAACAAAACAAACTAAAGAAGATAATTCAAAATGAAACTAACTTAAAATAATCGGTTATCAAATAAAACATAGGAAAACCATAAAAGTTACTAACAAATTATCAGACCAAAATATTGAAATTTACCAAAAATAATAAACTAAACACAAGAAAGAAGCAAAAAAGACGTCTTGCTTTACTGGCTGTAAATTCAGTTTAATTAGAAAATTACAAATTACAAATGTAAACTTTGCTATACCGAAGATGAAACGAACAGTCTATGTCGAACTCAGAGATGACAATTGTATGTTGACAATAATTTCCCGTTGCAAAAATACATGTTTAATGTATCCTAGGAAAACAAACGGCAAGTCTCACATTTATATTCAATTTTTCGTTGTTTTGTTGACATTTTTTTTTTACAGAATATATTTTGTATAATGATATTGTTGAATATGTATTCTATATCTAAATGAAGCCTTTCGAAAGATTAAAAAATAATAAACACAGTTGAATATGAATGAAATGTAAACGGGAACAGCTTCTGCGATCGAGTCACATTTGCATAGCTATAGCTTCGCGGACTTCGATCGCGCACAAAAAATACACGTCGGACTTGTTTATAGACGGGGCAGTTCTTGTTGTACTTTTTGCAATTTAAATTGTACATGTGTTTTCGATCGAAATTGTTTTGTGCAGATCATTAACTAAATACTGGTGTTACTGGTTTTGTTACAAATACAGTGTTTCAATTGTGGAAATTGTGCGTAAGAAAAGAAACAATGAATATAGAGTTTTAAGGTGATTGTGTAGATGAGGGTAACGAGAGGAATTGGGATATGGTTTTTTATATTCTGAAACATGGCGATTGTTTAATAAACCGAAAAAATATAGGCGATTATTTACTACACTGAAAAAACATAGGTTATTGTTTACTTAGTACAGAAAAATACAGGCGATCGTTTACTATTCCGGAAAAATATAGGCGATAGTTTACTATACCGGAAAAAATATAGGCGATAGTTTATTATACCTGAAAAATTATAGGCGATAGTTTACTATACCTGGAAAAATATAGGCGATAGTTTACTATACCGGAAAAAAT
>JAGFPH010000299.1:175092-192829 GCA_018207615.1 Philaenus spumarius | reverse complement strand
ATTGAAAAACGACTAGAACACATAACTACTGGAATAGGAAAACTACTAAAAACATAAAACTACTGGAATAGAAAAACGACTAAAAACACAAAACTATGAAAGCAAAAAAACTATAAGGTTGTGGCAAGCAATGTATTGTGTCTTCCGATGACATAAACAACCTTTATAATTTGAGCTTTAAAAGTAATATTAAAATAAGAGACTAAAAAGTGATTACTTTAACTATTGTATATTTTTTAATTACGTACAGCTAGAATTATCACAGTATAGTACAACAATTCTACTAGGTAGGTTAATATTGTAATCAATAATACTTTTACAACCCCTTCTAACATTCCATTCTTTGACACCTCTTCATAACACTTAAGACAAGGTTAACACAGTTCAACTTCCACCGTAAAACCTCTCGGAAACCAAATTTAAATCATCAAGTTGACGATAAAAATTAGTGTAAAGTAAATTAGAAAGTCTTATCAACACGAAGGTGGAGAAGGGCCGTCTTTAACGATCGTTTAATCAGAAGAGAGTGTTTAAAAGGTATTTCATTTCACCCGCAAAGTATAAAAATAATTTCTTGAAAAATCAACTTAGTTGCATTCAATTTATACACCTAATAGGCATGGAGTAGTCGAACATTAGGCATTCAGGCACATTCATAATTAATTTGTTTAGCACTACCAAAGGGATCTGCCCCTTGTTCGCTTCGTCCCTACCTACACTCGCAGCGAAGCAAATGCAAATAGATTATTGAAGTGAAAACTTCTTTAGACGCACAGAGCACTTTTTGATGAGTTAGAATATACGAACTCGCGATACGCACTTAACTTGAGTCACTTTGAGTTTTTTATTTCGTTGATGATTTCTTCTTCTTCATTGAGTTCACACGCACTAGTATAAACCAACAGCTAATCTTAATGTAAAAGAACAGCTGATTGTAAAAGAAGAAATCGACGAAATAAAATAAGCAGTGGTTAAATTCAAAGGCTTAAACTCAATAGTTGTATGGGTTTAGTCACGTCACGCTACCGATGACATGGACAGGACATTGTGCTTCCTCAATTTGTAAGTTGTGTTAAATTAATGTACTTGGTGATAACACTAAAATGATCAAATTTCGGATTTAACCAATATAAACAACGATTTCTATTCATGGCATTTTTCACTTCTGTCAGCATTCTCACGACTGCTTTCTTTTTTGAATTTTCTAAAATTCTCGATTGATTAGATCAGTGCCTTGATTCGAGTTATAATGGTGGGGGTAACGGTGTCCTGGATAGAGATGCATGCGCAGTTGGAAGAGTTTTGATTAGGACAGATGCCCTTGAATCGTGGGGGTGCCGATGACCTGGATCCTGACACATAGGCGTGCATTAAACCTCAGTTTTGGCTTGATTGACGGGATTTTTTTATAATAGAGATTTTTCAATATCTAAATAATGAGGAAAATTGATGAAGATTTGTTGCGGTCTCTATTCAATAACATCAGGTCTGAAAGGTTTCAGAAAATAATTTCTCTGTTGGAAATATAACGAAATACAAAAATTGTGCATCTTTAAATTTTATCTTTATTTAAAAACCACCACAAACCAAAATATGCCTTTTGGGGCACTGGCTTTAAAAAAATATACGTTCCTTAAATTCTTCACATGCAAAGTAGTGCAGTTTCAGTTGAAATAAAATCTATAAACCTGTAGCGTGATACACCCTGTATATACATATGTATAAATAAAAATCAAATCGTAGTCATTAAAAACTACATTCGATTGAATAATAAAATACACCTGCATGAAGTTTTATTAAGGCTGAGTGTAACTTTTTATTTTATAGTCGTAGATATTAATCTGCTTATTCGGACTACAGATGTTGATCGTACAAATAAATAAAACAGTTTTGAAATCGGAATCTATTAAAATTGGTATTACCGTATTGAACTATGGACCAAGAAAACTTTTATAATTAACATTCTACGTTCGATTTTAAGATCTATTGCAGTGACTCTTATGGTATTACCTAAGGTCGGGAGTAGTCAATGAGCACCAATCGTAGTTACCAGAAAATGTTTTTTTGGGGGGGGGGGGGTGTAAAAACTTGTTTTCGCACTCTACCGGCCACATTTACGTCCGATTTGGCACTCACGTTGGTTGTCTACGAGTTCGTTAGCCAACAAAATCCAACAATCGAAAGCATTTTTTTACAGGAAGTATTGTTTTGCGATTTTTCGTACTAAAATTAAACGTTTTGAGGTTTTATGAAAAAATATAAATAAAGGATCACACATTTTGCACATAAATAAATTTGACACATTTTGTTTCTTTACAGATCTTATTTCGTTCCCCAAAATATCTATAAATACCATAAAAGTACCTGGTTCAAATCCACTAGGGGAATGTTTTCGACGGCCGGGAAGCAAACAACTGCGAGCAAAGCAAAGCAGTAAAAAATCTAAAGCAACGAAGCGACGCCGACGCAGTCCATAACCCGAGGTCGCAAGGTCGAGGTGCCAACTCACAGAGCGATTTTTTCCGCTACGAGCGGAATGAAGACGCGCTTGAGCCGAGGTAGGAGGAGTAGTTACAAACAAATTCTACTCATATATTTCTACACGTAAGCAGCTAAACAGACCTATTTTCCAAGTAGTTTGTTGAAACACTAAATCATATAAACTTAATTTTGGAAATTCGCTCGACTCTCGTTGGCGGTTCAGCTGCGTTGTATAATTATAATTGCTATTATAATTATAAAATTGCATACTATTATAAATAATATTTAATAATAAAAATAAGTGTTTATTGTAAAATAATAATTCGACTCACGCGCTTCTTCGTTCCACTCGCACAGGAAAAACTCGCTTTGTGGGTTTGCACCTCGACCTTGCGGCCTCGGATTGTGGACTGCGTCGCTACAAACTCGGCTGTCGGCCTAGGATCAGGAGATGCCCCCACGTAAAATCCGCCACTTGTACCGGATACTTTTATGCTATTTTAAGTTTTGATCGATATATATAATATATATACAATTCTTATTGACACCCCAAAACATGATCTGGCGAGTATGATCAGTGCTCATTGACCACTCCAACCTTAAGTCTCACCATAAGGGTCACTGCAATAGCTCATCTTTCCTATCAAAATTCGCTCGCAATCACCCATACATACTAATAGCAGAAACAAAATAAACAAAACTGAACATCAATAAGATTTAAACAATCCTAAAATTGTACAAACGTTTCTACAAACAAAACAAGCCGCGAAACAATACAGACACACAATGAACAATTACAATATTGCTTTTTTCTTTGAAATACTTTCTTTGAAAGTGAAAACACTGTAAAAGTGAAGTGGGCAAGGCGGGCGGGTCTGTGAGTGGTTACGTTTATTTTTGTAATTAGCTTTTTGACAAGGTGGAGCGCTGAAATGGCACTTTGTTCAGACCTCGGTGGTGAGTACTATATCAAATACTCCCCCTAACACCCCACTCCCCTGTTTCAATTAAATCCAAGTAGGAGCGCGGGGACACAATCTCTCAATAACATTTTAAACGTACAACCCCTTACTTCGATTGTTGCAAGTGCTTTTGTTGATCTGGGTATTATTTTAAAGACTTGTGCATGTTAAAAATTATTTTATTCATGTGGTTGCTTTGTTAAGAATAACATATTGTTTTATTTACGATTTAAAAAATTGTGCTCTCCATATTCTCTGTTACTTATTTTTAGTGAAGTACATTTAAGCGAAACATCTGTGAACATATACGATTTCAAATTTGGGCCAATAAAAAATTATCTATGTTCATTTCAAATACACAGCTGATTGAAGAATTTTAGTATTGGTACCAGCAGATAGCTATTAACATCTCATGAAGGATGTTTATATCGAAGTGATATTTCTCATAACGCTGATTTCATAATGTGTGGTCCAATAAAACCTGACGTTACAGGAAATAATATTTACAATTTATTAAAATAGTCAAAATATGTACATAGTTATGCCATTTTCATTTACATCACGTAGGTAATCCCTACCCATACTCTATAAATCTTGATCCCCACCAACATGTTCACATGTTTCTAATCTTTTCTGAAAATTTGTCATTACCCGACGTACATGGACATTTGTATTGCAGCAACTTCATTTCTAATGCTGTTCTGTAAATCGGCAATGGCGTAAGGGTTTTTAACAAAAACTTTGCTCTTAAGGTGCCCCACAACCAAAAATCACAAGCTGTTAGATCCGTAGACTGGGCAGGCCATGCGACATTATCAAAACGTGAAATGAAATGCCCCGGGGGAACAGTCTTCGTAAACCAGTCATTGACATTTTTTATCTTGCTAGTAAAATAACGAGTTTCTATTCCAAACTGTTGAAATTGTGTAACTAAAAAGTTCTTAATCATTCAACGTACCGTTCTTTTCTACAATAACTCTTTCACAGTTTTAATTTTCAAAGAAATAAGGCCCGACTACTCCATGAAAACTTGCAACATCACACCACAAAGTCACTTCTTCACTACGCAGAGGTCGCTGATGGATTTTCCTAGGATACCCTCTTGACTAGTAATTACAACTTTACGTATTTCACAAAAAATAAGACGTAATTCAGGATCAAAAAAATTGAGTTTTGTGCAACTGCTAACTTGTAGGGATGAAAGTTAAAATCAAGATGTAAAATTCGTTGTCTTGAAACTCCTATGTGGCAGATTGTTTCCGGGTTGGTCGATTTGGGCTTTGCACAACAAATTTTCAACATTGCATTGTCTGGAGTAAGTAGGCCTACCACTTGGTTTCACTTTTAATGCAGATGCACTATTTCTGAAATTGTTTATCCATCTTTTAATAGTATTCCTACAAGGAACAGCACCATGATGAGGAACATGGAAATTGTTACGAAATAACCGTTGCGTAGCAATCACAATCTCATTATTTTACAGAAAAGCTTCGATAACAAAAGCACTTTGTTGAACTGTCCACTGCTCCATGTTTACTGAAATGACATCAGCAGTGTTCTTAATTGTTGCAACAATCAACAGTATAAACAAAATAACAGCTGAGATTCAGCTGTTTAAAAAGTGTCAAATTTTATTGGGACACTCAGTAGTTTGAAAAAATGTTATCTCAGATTTTTAGGTTATGTGCACATAAACCTACTCCTAATCAACATTTTTAGAGTGTATATTAATCTTGTGGAAAGATGAAAATGGTTACGGTAAGAAAATAATAAACATATATGTTCGTATTATTCACAACACTTCTGTTTGATGGTGGTTTTAAAATTGAGATAACACAGATATTTTTCCATAAACGGCACATAGTGAATCGCCTAGGACAAGCTAGGTGGACGAAAGTAAATTCAAAGAATCGATCTATTGATGATAATATGACAATAACAACCCTCCAAAGGTCACAATTTAATAATAATTATGGCAAACGTTACAGAGCGTTGGTTCATAAGCGGTTGAAGTGAAATGAAAAGGTACTTCCATTTATGTGAACAATTTAGTTGCAATGTGGCAGTGCTTTCAATAACATCCAACAAGTGAAGAATATTACTAATGCTTTGGTGGATTTAACTTTAGAGGGTAAGTATTTTTTGTGAATTTCTATAGAAGAACCCTCCTATAGATATTGCAGTGACCCTTATGGTAAGACCTACGCTCGAGAGTATTAAATGAGCACCGATATGATCCCCACAACACGTTTTGGGGTGGCATTAAAAATGTGATATATATATATAATTGTGTACGCACTCTAATAAATGTCTGTTATTATTTTGCAAATTTTGTTTATTTACACGAACTTATAGCTCGCTTGGTTATAGCCCGCAAAATCGATTAAATACCATAAAAGTACCCGGTACACGTAGGGATTATACCACGGGGGCAGCTTCTGGTGCGAAACAATTATAGGTCGAGGTGCAAACTCGCAAAGCGCAGTCTATAATCCAAGGCCGTAAGGGCAAGATGCAAACTCGCAAGACAATTTTTACCAATGCAAGCGGAACTAAGCAGCGTGAACCGGTGTTGGAGGCTGAGGTGCAAACAAATTCTACTAATATATTTTGCACACGGAGACAGCTATTCAGCGCCTTAGTGAGTAGACCAATTTCGCTCAACTCACGTCAGCGGTTCAGCTGCGTGATCGAATTATTAATTTTACTAATATTTTATAGATGTTTGGTAGTGATTAAATAATAATTTTAGAAAATTCATGAGTTTTGTTTAAACTAAATAATTTTGTGTAACAGTTTATTATAACGGTATTAAAGTAAGGCCTACAATGAAAACACTATTCTCTGATATTTTGTATCCCCAATCGAATACAACGGTTAAAGAGTACTCGGTTAATTTTCACAGCCGTTTTATTAACAAGGTCGAGATTTTAAGCAATTAAACCGTTGGCTTTGTTAAGACACGGATTTAAATAATTGCAATTCAATTAAAGCAAAGGTCGGCAAAGGTTGGGGCGTTGAACGGAATGAGATTCACGATAAATCGTGCCCAATCAGAGGTGGGTGAGTAGGATTACGAAATGGATTATGAGCTATGTTACGTACAAGACTGGTAAGCAGTAACGGATACATTCTACTGCTTACATTGTGGTACAGTTGCAGTAATAAATACATATAATGTATTACTTGGAAGTTGTGTACTGTGAAACGAAGTGTGGCTGACTGGATCAGAGCACAGACAGTCTATAAAAGAAATATTTCAACATGATTACTTTATGTAAAGGTTACATATATTTTAAACATATTTTAATACGAATAAATAGATAAAACAAGAAAAACAATTCGATAACGCAGCCGATCAGTTGACGTCAGTTGAGCGAATTTCCAAAAAAAGTGTATATGTTTTAGGGGTTGGCCTACTCACGAAGGCGCTGAATAGCTGCCTCTGTGAACGAAATATATTGGTAGAATTTGTTTGCTCCTAAGCCTCCAGCCTCGGGCTCACGCCATGCTTTGTTCCGCTTAAAGCGGAAACACTCGTTTTGCACCTCGACCTTGCGCCCTCGGATTATGGACTGCTTCATATAGCTCGCATACACATTTGATGCTATTTTAAGTTTTGATTGATTTTGAGGGAGCCAGACGAGCTATAAGGTCGTGTTGAAACACAAAATGTGCAGAAAAAGCCCCTATTTAAGTTTTCAGATAAAATACAAAAATATTCCATTCCCGTATGAAAAATCTGAACTAACTGTTAGGATTTTTTCTAAAGAATTTGTCCGAAGGGCTTAGACAAACACGTGTGTACCAGATTTGGACCAAATCGGAAGTAAAATGGCCGTTAGAGCGCGAACACATATATAAAATTTGGAATTACACTCCAAAACGTGTTCTGGAGACTATGATCGGTGCTCATTGACTATTCCCGACCTTAGGTCTCACCATAAGAGTCACTTCAATAGCTAATCATTCCTATGAAAATATAACTGAAGAAAATAGGAATATAAATGACTTAATTCAGAAAAAGAGACCCTTAGGTGTTAGGTCGAAACATTTGCGCGAAAAAGAAAATAGAAAAACTAAAATACAAATTCCATTAGAAAACAAACGAAAACTGAAAATCCAAAGAACGGCGAGTGGCACCTAAATATACTTTCTTAAAATTTGGTTGTTCCTTTCATAATTACAATTATAATAAATTCAGGAAAAATAAACATGACCTTAGCTTCAATTAAGTCTTGCAAAAATTGTTAAATAAATAGAGAGCCCTTGTATGACGATTATTTGCGTTTAACGAATAAAAACGTGGATACCAACCCCTAAAACAATAAATATTTTAAAATCCCTTCCCCTAAAGCTAGAGAGCTGAAATTTAGTACATATTGTTCTTAAGTGATAAACAAGAAATAAAAACAGTTCTCATTTCGATTACTTGAGAATAGGTGGTGAAATGTGACAACTACCCTTAAAATAAATAATTCGTACACTTGCTGTAGCATGGTGAGTACTACTCCGTATTAAGAACTATTGCTGCTGGAGGCCCTCAGGGTAGCGTCCTCTTCTCCTTTCACTATTCGCTTCCAGCAGGAATATTAAAAGGGGGGGGGGGGGTGTTTGACAGCTACAGTCGCTGACGACACTACTCTACTTGCTACAAATAACATTCAGCTGTACTCATGTCAACTTTACGAACAAGCACTATGTGTATCAACCAGTGATAATCAACGAATTATTTCACATGCCAATGAGGCAAAGTACCTAGGGATTACCCTGGATGCAAAACTTCTTTGGACGGCACATGTTTAAAAGAAACGTGAACAACTTGGACTGAAGTACAGACAAATGTACTAGCTTCTTGAAAGAAACTACGAATTGTCCGTGCATAATAAATGGCTGCTGTATAAGCAAGTATTACAACCAGTTTGAACATATAGCAAGATTATTTGAGTCTAAGAGGTAAAATATTTTTCGGTGCCAACATCTTAGATAAAATTTACTCAAATACGCGAAGTGAACCTGAAAACTTCACGATCGTTCGGGAGTTATAAGTAACATATTGGCAGAAACGTGATTTTTAGAGCATAAATGATCATATATTTCGATTATTTGAATCTAAGAGATAAAATGGGATAGCTAAACATAAATAATTCGTACACTTGCTATGAAGCTAGAAACCTTAAACTTGGCTGTCACGTATTACTCTTAAGTTATAGGCTACATACGAAAATAAATTATAGTTCGACATAATTTGCGTCTAAAGGGTAAAGTATTTTCCGTAGCCAATAATTTAGGTAAAATATGGTTTTTTAAACAATTTGAAACATTGAAGCCACAACCACAAGTTCGTTAAATAGCACTACACAAATAAACTTGTAAAAATTGATTGATTATGTTATTATAGTTCCCTGATTTACATTTTGGTAACCAAGTTACCATCTTCGGAGAGTTCTAAATCTAAACTAATACTAATGTTTTTAAATGTACATGAAAGAACTAGAATAACGTAATCATTTTTTAAACTGGTGGCTGGGGCTCAGTGTTTCAAAATGTTTACACTCACCACAGTACTCATTGAAAATCCAATACAATGTACCAGTACTCATGGACGTGAAATGATCCCAGAAAAACCAATGTTTTACTTTCACGTGTATCCGGGAGTTATTACCAAACTGGCGGAAAACGTGGTCCTCCGTACACATTTTTGGGTGTCATTAAAAACTTTATACAGGGTGTAGAAAAGTCTGGCACCGGTTTAATATTTTGTAGGTTAATATTTGAAGGAAGATGTGATTGAGGAACCTACTCTATGTAAAAATACTATTTTACTAAGATTTCAAAAAAATTATCCGCCATCCTTGGATCCGCCATTTTTAATGCAACTTAGATTTTTTTTAAAGGGAAGGTGGACATGTGATACACTATTTCGATGTAGAATTTCAAAAGAAAACCAACGGTGAAATTTGCACATCCATATTTTAACCAATTAAAAATGGCGGCCAAAAACAACGAAATCATGTTTTCCGATTTGGCCAATTTTGCTGTACTATTTTTTTTTTAATACAAATTATTATTCTTTTTGGATTTAGAATTAAATAAGCTTTCAAACAATATGCCACACAACGAGTATTTTAAAATTTTGAGTTACAGCCATTTAAATTTTTTCAAAATTGATTTCGAGTGGTTCAACCAAATAGGCTACAGTTGTGTGGCATATTGTACACGGAAGATGCTTGAGCCGCAATGATAATTGCATGTTTAACGAAAAATAAAACACGAAAAATAAAGCAGAGGAATGGTTGAAGAAGAGAAATGAATGACCACGTAGTATCAAAGCTTACACAGGCCTACAATAAATTCGGAAGTGGATTATAAAAAACTATCTACGGGTAGATGCAGATACGTTTGGTGAACTGCTAGAAATGTTCACACTTTTAATTTAAAAAAAGAAGTTCAGTCTTGAGTGAACCATTATCGGCAGAACAGTACTAGCCACTCTACGATACCTGGTAAGCGGCGACTCCTTTGAAGAGCTAAAATTTCAAACTGCCATCGCTGCCCAAACACTTGGGAAAAATATAAATAATAATCCGGACACTTCCTGTACCGGATCTCTTGCTGTTGTAAGTAAATTGTTTTAATTTCTCTTCGGTACGAACTACAAAGGGTGTTAATTTTCGCTCGTGCCAGATTTATGTCTGCCTTTGGTTCTATCTCCTTCAACTTTCTGCACTAGTTTTTAAAATTCGGTTTTTATACATTTCGCTTTTCACCTTCCAAAGTTCAGGCAACGCTCGATATATTTCAATGAACTCGTGCCAGAATTCTAGATTTTGTGTTTTATTTATTGCCATTTTAATTTAACAGAAGAAAATCATACCGAATAAATACTAGGAGAGGTCTCAGAGATGACTACTCTTCAAACTGTCGCGCAACACTACCATACACTTCACACCTTATTGTCAAGCCTAAAGTGTTGCACAAACTTTTTCGGTCTCGACCCATTAGCTTCAAACGGTTGCACAACAACAACAACTACCATGCCGTACATTTCAAACCTACTATAAACATGTTTGAAGTGTATGGAGGGCCTTAAGAGGTGAAATGGGGTAACTTCCTTACATTTTAATTTTTTTATTTTTAAAGCGAAAACGCTGAGTGGTTATCATCGCCTCACAATCGCAAAGCATTTATATAATGCTTATGAATAAATTGAGATACTCAAAATCAAATACAGATACGGAAATTCAAGATTAAGTTACGACACACCATTGAGACTAGTTAGCCATAGCAATAATATAGTATACACTATATAAATAACATAATAATAGCTTTAAATAAACGGCACCAGAAACTGGCACATACTTTCTCTCACAACATATTTAAATTATTAAAGAGATTAACTGAGACTTGATAATTGTATGAAAGTAGGAGAGGGGATACATTAAAGTAGGAGCGTAACTAATAAACATTATTATTATTAGTTAGAGAGAAAACTATTCGATCGATTTCGAACAAATTTGCACTAAACATGTCAATTAGGCCCGCCTGTATAGATGCATGAAAAAAGGTTTTGAAACATTTTGAAAAACAACCCCTTTTTGGCCCAAACATCTGTTATTATTATTATGAGCTAAATTTTGAGAAAGATGCGGTTTTTTGCACATGGTAGGGTACAAGAAGGCCTTCAAATAAGCCAAATTTTATCAAAATCGTTAAAGCCGTTTTTTTTTATAAAAAACTAATAACTGATTTTTTGGGGGTTTTATGGTCAAAAAGGGGAAGGTTTTTCAAAAATTATCAAAACCTTTCTTTGTGCATCTATACACAGGGCTTGTAACAGGTTTTAATGTAAAAAAAAGTGAAAAAAGTGACTAAATTGTATAAAAAAGTGACTAAAATCTATATAAAACTGAGTATAAAAAGTGGGTATGTGATCAAAGTAATGATGATTGACGTAAATTAACTTAGGACTAGAGGCTCTGCCACTGCTCGCTTCGCTTGCCAACCACGGTGGCAACCCATGGTAAAGCCAATGCAAACATATTATTGTATATTGTGTTATTTTTACGGAAATGATGATTGATTAGGACAGAAACACTTGGAAATAAGTTGAGTAGTGGGAGTAGTTGTGAATGGCACAAAATGTAAGACAGAGGTACAAATATAACGTACTATCCCCAACATTTGCCCATAAAATCCCAAATTTCATTCATAATTTTCATGAAAGTGATGATTGATTAGGACAGAGACACTTGGATCTAAGTTGGGTGGTGGGGGTAGCTGTGACCTGTACATAATGTATGACAGAGATTGAAATAGACATTCAATCTGCCCAACATATGCCCATAAAATCCATAAGTTTGTCCAAAATTTTTACATTTGTTAACAGGCATTTTATATATTTTCGGAATAAAAAGTAGCCTAAAATATTCTATGAATACTCCTGTAAATGTTAATGACAGTTTTATCAAAATCGGTTCAGCCATTCAGGAGATTAGGCCAAACAAACAAACACAGTCAAAAAATTTATAAATGTGAGTTTAGGTTTTGGTAAAGTGCAAATAACTATATGAGAAAAAAAATCTTACATTTTAAAATCACAAACAGACACTCCAATTTTATTTATATGTATGTATAGATTATAAAGTAATACAAAATCAAGAGTAGGTATAACAAAGGATAGAAATATTTTATTTAGACAATAATGTCAATAAATTACCCAATTTTAATAAACAAAACAAAGAAAAAAATCGTCCTCAACCACCCCTTAATTTTGTATCTGTTTTGTTAATTTTGTAATAATTTATTTACTGAAAATAGAAATAAAGACAATTAAAGCATACATGTAAGACAAAAACAGTGTATTCTTTTTCCTGATTTGTTGACTATCTGATTCAAACATAATATGAAAGTTTAATTTTATCATAGATTTTACAAAAAAGTTCATCGTTTGAGAGTTTCTTTCCCAAACACTTAATCCTTTACTCTTTGGGATCATTTTTATCCAACCATAAGTTCTGAAATTTGCACCTTCCCAGAGTTTTAATACTTTATTGTTCAGTTAATTTATTAATTAGAAGTAAAATCATTGAAAACACTATCTGTAATATTGTAAACAAAATATTTTCAAATATCCATAAAAAAATATATACTCTAATATAATATAAATATACTATAACTCAATGAACTGTTAATTATCTAAAACACTAAATTAGTAAAAAAGTGAAGAAAAGTGAATAATTTTATAAAAAGTAAAAAAAATGACCATGTCAAAAAAATTTTAAAAAGTGAACTGTTACGAGTCCCGATACAGGAAAAATTTACATTTTTGCTGCAAATTTGTTCGAAATCGATAGAATAGTTTTCTCTCTAGCTTTGTATACATACAGACAGACGTACATACAGACATTTTGTAAAAACCACTTTTTTGGACTCAGGTGGTCCCAAAACGGATATTTCCACAAAAATCTCAACATCGATTTTTTTGCAATCACTATACTTTTTCTACACTATAGTAGCCTATAGTGATAAAGTAAAAGAATAAATACAATAGGCCTAAGGATAAATAAAGTAAGACAAAAACATGTATCTTTAAATGTTACCAATCACATACAATCAATTCTTACGCTTAAAAATAAATAATTCGTTCACTTGGTATGAACCTAGTGACCTAAAACTTATGGCACATATTGCTCTTAAGTTATATTTACCAAATAAAAATATTACATTTCTACTATTTGCGTCTAAAAGATAAAATATTGTTCGCAGCCAATAATTTAGGTAAAATGTACTTACAGACGTTAGATATACATAAAACCCGATTTTCAATATCCACGTTCGTTCGGGAACTAACAACTGGCGGAAATCGTGATTTTGAGCGTATAGCTGTTCATGTAGGCCTACAGTATGCAAGTCCAAATGGGAAACATGGATTTTTGAGCGAAGTTGCAGGTACCTGCTATAATATTTATAAAACTTCATCAAACAATGATTCACGCCTTCTTGAATTATATACTTTCTTTATGGTATTAAAAAAAAGTGTTGCTCTTTTTCATAAGAGAAAATCATGAAGATTTTTGTGCTTTCTTGACAACGTCTGAAAGATGAGACGAGCCTATCTAGTTGACATTTTTCAACACCTCTGGTCAACAAGGTCCGTCAGTATTTTAACGTCCTCAGTCAAACTTTCTCCCTTCGGATAGAACATCGGTACTTGGCTGAAGAATTTGGAACAAGGGAACACTGATATGTTTCTGGTCAGAAAACCCCGAATCCTACTATTTTGCAAGGCAATAAAAATCACCTGATGAATTTGAAACCGGCTCTCGACAAATACTTTCCGAACCTGGACATCAAAAACTATGACTGGATTCGGAGTCCTTTTTCCACCACGGTAGAGGATGTGACACTTCAAACCGAATTTATTGATTTGAGAAACGACAGAAATTCAATTTGATACCTCAAGTTCAATGACGTCCCACTAAACAGCTATTGGATTTGTATTGCGGCAAAATATTCTCAGCTGTCGAGGAATGCAATAGACATTCTTCTCAACTTCGGGGATGTGCAAACATGAAAGGATGTTGAAAATCACATTAGAAGATGACATGAGGGTTTGCTTTTCTCAACTTCCTCCTAGACAGACCTTTGAAAAACACATCAAAGACAAATTTAATTTAAATTACCATTGTACTTACCTATGAATACAAGTTCTTGTTCTCTTCATAGAAAAATAGTTCTTATTCCGCACTTATACTATAAAATCTTGTATATCTATGGCGGTGTGAAGGCGTCACGAAAAGGTGTGCCGTAATTCAAAAACGTTTGTGGACCACTGCCTTAAACATATCCTACAATGTATATCTTATACAAATTTACTTACATTACACTAATTATGAAAAGTAGAGAATTTCAAATGATGTAAAAACATCAACAAAAAAGATTAGCAGTGTATAAATTATCTTGTGCATCGCCTCTGAATATTTATAAAACGTGTATTTGTCGTGCTGTCAACGAGATTGCATACACAATCGTCACGAACTTCCTTCTCGCCTGTTGATGCACTTTCTTATGTATACAGTACATACATACAAGTACATAAGGGAAACTATTCAGATCGATAAGAATAGAAGGGGAAGTATAATCAAACACTGTCGTATGACTTTAGTAGGACTTAGCACGTAGCCAAGCAAGGCCAATTAATACTGTATTTATAATTGTAAAATCTTTGATAACATAAAACGTACATTGCTTGTGTAAGTATATATAAAAGTGTTCATAAAGTCCCTTTGACGTCCTTCATTACTTTTGTTACTGAAAATAACTTAACAAAACTTTGTATATATCTTGTGTTATTTCTCCATGACAATTTGCTGACAAAGATTTAGGAGCGATTTTTGGGAGCGCAACGGGGCCTGAGGCTGCTGATGTGTAAAGAAACTCTAGTAATATATTTCGTACACATGGGCAGCTATTCAGCGCCTTCGAGAATAGAAAAATTTCCCAAGTTCAAACATAAAAACATGCCTGTACGAAATATGTTCGTAGAATTTGTCTGCACCTAAGCCTCCAAATTGGACTGCTTTGCGAGTTTGCACTTCGACTTTGCGGCCTCGGGTTATGGACTGCTTCGCTTCACTCGCAGCGTATAAACTCGGCCGTCGGCTTAGGATCAGGAGTGTCCCCACGGTAAAATACCCACGTGGATTAACAGAGTACTTTTATAGTAATTTACGTTTTGTTTGTTTTTGGGGAACCAAGCTAGCTATAAAGTCGTCTAAAAAACTAAATGTGCATAATAACATCCTACATTCATTACTTAAAAAATCTCAACTGAATTTTTCATTTCGTTCTAGTTCGAAAAAAAAGAAAAGTTACTTCCGAACAAAAAGGTTCTTCCGGTTGTTGTATTTTTTTGGCTAACAAACTCGTCCGAGCGACATAGACAACCAACGCGTGTGCAAAATTTGAACAAAATCGGCCGCTAGAGTGCGACACATATTATATGTATACAGTACAAATATATATACAGTATTTTTATGGACACTTCAAAACCATTTACTACTACCGATCTTAGGTTTCACCATAATAAGGGTCTCTGCAATAGCTCATCTTTCCTACGGAAACTAGCTAATAAATATTATTATTGTAAATAAGAATTTAACTACATTTTATTTTACAGTAAAAACCTCAAGTTTTATTAATTTTAATGGCAAACATGTTTCTTTTAAGTACTTTTTCAAAGAGCTTTTTAGATTTTTCACATACTACTGTTATCATGGCAAACACACATCTTCAACAGCTTGTGTTCCGTCAAGCTGGAGCAAAGAAAGACTTATCAATTTTTACTTCCTCTCTATTATTGAAACAATGACCGTAGGAAATCTGGTGTAGAATATCAGTGCTACATAGTATTGAAACAACCTTTATAATCCCTGGGCAGTCCCTAGAGATCCTAGGCCTACTAAACTCTTTTTAATTGATGTGATATATAATTGGCGTAACATATATTTGAAACCTTACGGAAAATTAATCCGAAGCATAAAGAGAAAGATACACCAACTCCTTCACAGGGCGTAAAACCAAAGTTACCATATTGGAGTTTTAAAACTGGGAACCAAGTCTTCATAACAACATAGCTAACGGAGCTCAGGGTCCGCACACGGTCGTGCATTCCAAACCGTATTATATGTAATCAAACATACATCAAAACAGACAAGATTAATATTGTTCCATAATCAAAATTCACATTTAATGTTATTTTGAAATGGTGAGTGGAAAATTAGTTATTAGTGGAAGAGAGCACGGCCGCTCCAACATCAATAATGTATATTATTAAAATAATACGTTAGGAGGGGTTCGGACGTCTTCCAAGGTCAGAACAAAACATATGATTCATGACAATAATACCTAACGTTCATTATGATTATTATAATCATCGCCATGTTTCAGTCCGGGGCCTGGGATCCACGAAAAGCACTAATTACGGTCGGCTAGTGATATATGTCCTCGCTAAACGTAATGCTTGCCTTTTGGCACTCCTTTGATGGATTAACTATATATTTTGGGTTTAAGTTATTCACTCCAAATTTGTCGTGACTGTGTGGAATGGTTAATTCGGCGTAGCTTGTTGCGAGACGTGATTGCCAACGCAATTCTTCAAAATGTGAGCTGTCGTGCGGCAGAAATTATCTATATGGATAGCCTATTGTACTCATGCTGAAAACAATATGTGTGTTAAAAATTCTTTCAAATATGTCGTTACGTTCATTTCTCATGTTGCGCGTTGTTAGGGATACTTAGAATATTTATTTTAAGAGATTCTGAAGAAAACTATTTAGATTTCATCTTAACATTGAGGACGATTCAGGAAGAAACGGAATAACGGACTTTCAGGACGTGTTCTACTAGTGAAAATAAAGAAAAAAGTTCATATAAACATAGGTTCGGAAATGTTTCGTTTTCCAGTTATCCACCATTTTGTTGTTTTTTCAAAATACTTAATATCTTTAGACGTAGGAAATATATTGAACGCAAATTTTAAATACATATTTGGCATGATAACTTTTACCCATGTGCAAAAAATCAAAACGTTCATATATTTTCAAAGTAGCGGTCGTAATGTCAAACATAACGGTTTGTTTATTATTTCTGTAACTTAAAAGATAACCTTAAAAGTTATTGGCTAAAAACTAAAAAGTTCTTGGGTAATTTTGGATATTATGGACAATCACCAAGATACAAAATTTTTATCCATGCTACTTTAATATTGAAAATTTTTAGAAGTTTCCAGGATTTTTCAATGAAATAAAAATGAATTAAAAATAAAAATACGGATAATTTTTAATAAGTTAATAATACAAAGTTCTTTAAATAACATCTGCTCACCTCAATTATATTTAAGAATCATCCAGATGACTGAATTAGATGCACAAACAAACCTGTAGTTCTAACTGAAATTAATGCTGTACTAATTTCAACATAATTTTTTTAATAATTAAAACACAACTGGAGAAATAAAATCCAGTTAAGCATTTTCTAGGATAGGATGACAATTTTTTTAAATTCAAGTGTATTCCAGGATGCACGAACCCTGTAAATATAAATACAACGAACTTCCTGCAAACTAGAGAGCTAAAATTTGATACATATCATTATTTATTGTTCGATGACATTCAAGAAAGGAAACCCATTTATATTTAAATTATTTGTGGCTAAGGTATAAAATATTTTACTTAGCCAATTTGTTGGAGGTAAATGTAGGCTACTCATGGGTGTGAAATACAATTTAAAAC
>JAGFPH010000299.1:114907-165092 GCA_018207615.1 Philaenus spumarius | reverse complement strand
TATGGGACTAAGGACAATTAAAAATAATTCGATCACGCAGCTGAACCGTTGACCCATAGTTCAGCGAATTTCAAAAAATAAGTTAATGTTTTAGAGTTTCAACTAACTACAGTACTTGAGAAATTGGTCTACATACTCACGAAAATTCTGAATAGCTGCCTACGTGTTCAAAATATATTAGTCGATTCGTTTGTACCTCCGCCACGTCTCACAAGCTGCTTCGTTCCGCTCGCAGTGGTAAAAGTCGGTTTGCTAGTTTGCACCTCAACCAAGGCCTCGGATTTTTACTGCTTCAAATCGTAGCGGACAAACTATCCTTACAAGTTGGAATCCCAGCCGCTGGCCTCGAATCAGAAGCTGCCCCACGGTAAAATTCCTTACATCTATATGAACCAGGTACTTTTATGGTATTTTCCGTTTTGATTGATTTTGAGGGAACCAGACGGGCAACAAAGTCGTGTACAAAATCCAATGTGCAGAAAAATCCCCTACAATTATTTTTTCATATTAAACACCAAAAATGTTTTATGACAGTAGGCCTACAATAAATCTCAAAATAACTTTTACTTTTGGTCAACACACGTGCTTCCGGTTGTTGGATTTTTTTTGCTAATGAACTCGTCCGAGCTACTTAGAAAACCAACGTGTACACCACACTTGGACCAAATCGAATTAGAGTGCAAACACATATATACATAAGTTTTAATGACACCCGAACACGTGTTCTTGGGACTATGATCGGTGCTCAATTACTACTCCCGACCTTAGGTCTAACCATAAGGGTCACTGCAGGCAATAACTCATCTTTCCTATGGAAAAATTCGCTAAAAAAATAATGCTCTCATTATAAGTGCAAGAAGAATTAATAATCCCAAAGCAACCCAAACAGGAGACCAGTTAACTACACGAAAGGTCAGGCCTTTAGATTTGACGTAGTCAGACGTGTTCACAGGTTACAGGCGCGGCAGTTTCACTTGCGGTCACTTTCACAGTGAACGTTAATTTATTAATCGGAAGTGACAGTTGTACGATCCGTGTGAAGAAGGTTTTCTGAAATGGTTGTAGTTGTTTTACTTACTAGCTTACTAGTAGTCGTAAAATATTCGATATGCGCCAAAACACTGAAATTAAAGCAGCTGTGGTTTAGAACAGCTGGTTGCATTGTTGATTGTTGCCAGGCCACGTTGCATAATATTATTACTTTTTTGTTTGGGGTTAGTAAACACCGTAATGGTTGTTACCACTACAGAGAAAGTTTCCGTAGAACATAATTTTCGCTCATACGGAACAGGTCGTTCCAGTGGTCCTAGTTTGACGTGAACTGCTGTAGAGTTTCAAGGACGATTTCACGAACAGCCGCCAATAAGTATTGTTGACAAGTTCCGTCGTACGTGCAGTGTTTTGACTCAGCGTAAAGGGTAGCATTAAATGTAAAGGACAAAAGGAAGTGCATTGCGCCTCGATGTAAGAAATGAACTATGAAAAACCTGGGTTCCTACACAAGGCGTGGTTTTCAGTTGAAAGTCATGTACACCTAAAACTTTTCTCTAACTAGCAAACAAAATGTTACCTTAGATTTCAACGTCCTGACGACGTCGTACAGTAGAGAAAACACAACCTACTTATTCCTAATATTAACCAATTACTGTAAACATAATTTTCAGAACTTTGACCATTAATTTGACAGAAAGCTAGGTACTCTAGTTTGCGCCATTCTATTTCTCTTTTAATAACCTTTACAATAATGTATTGCATGACCTACATTACATTTGAAATTGATGACCCCTCTCCCCAGCCCCCAAAAATTATAGAGGTTGAGGTATGTCAAACAATTTGTCCTATTTAAGTGGGAAAATGAAACAATTTAAAAAATCTTTCCCGCTCAAAAGGTGATTCCAAAATGTAAAAATGTTAACTTCTGGCAATTTTTCTGAAAGTTTCTCGTCGAGAGCTCTAATTCAAGTGTGAGGTTGAGCGGGGTCCAATTACGGGAAGTGCCTCATAGTTCATGTCAATGAATCAGTTAATCCGTCTAGCTTTATACAGGGTGTTTACAAACTCCCTGGAAAAATTTGGTGTATTTGTTCCTTAGGTCAAGACAATCAAAAAACGTCATATAAATATGGGTCTGAAATGCCTAGTTTTCTGTCTGTCGGTCTGTTTGTGTTTTTTACAAATTATTTTATAACTTGAGTACTATTTTAGATGGAAACTTCAAATTCGGCATGAACGTGTACCTTGGTAGGTCAAACAAACAAGTGTATAAAATTTCGTTACGATATCTTAAACAGTTTCTTTGATGTTAAATTTCACGAAAACCGTAATTTTTATTAAAAAAATTTACTAGTAATAATAGTGTAGAATATTAAGACGAACAAAATCATACTTTATTTGCTACAATCGGATAATAAATAACTGAGTAATGAGACATTTACCTAATTATGTAACAACTGTACATGGCAAATTGTTGTTTAGTGCAAATTTTTTATGATATTTATTTCAGTAAATGTCATCTTTCCTATGGAAATTCGGTAAAAATAAACAGATGTTTTGCTAAGCTAACTAAAAATAAAAGACAACATCTCTAGAGCTATTGGGAAAAAACCTTCAACATTTCACTGCTCTGCTAAATTACTTCATCTGCCCTACATAAATACAATCTCTTGACAACACCCGTTCTGTCCTGAATTATGTTTTGTTTTCTTTTAAAAATTACCTACTTCGCCGTCGATTGCAGATATTAATTGTTAAACGCAGTCTTCAATCTCATCGCTAATGTCTAATCGGTTCTGGAAGACCGTCATCATATAATTCACGACAACTAAGGCTATTATATAATTAATTTGTCTTAATACAATAAAAGGAAGCCCGTCGAGTTGCATGGTGGTTAGTGCGCTGGATTTACACGTTGTGGTTCTGCATTTTATTTTAAAAACTAACTTTATCAGTAGTCGTACACCATCAACCATCGCGCGGTAAATTGGCGAAAAACGAAAACTGAAGTTGTAGTAAAGTTGCGTTTTTAATTAAAATTTTTTTCAATTTAACTTTAAAGTTATCAAAATGTCCGAACATTTTTGAATATGTTCAAATCTACTGAAAATCGGTAAAATTGGACCCGTAGATATAAGCCTCCTTAGGAAAAATAAACTGTACCTTATCATAGGTTACACTTTTTAACTAGAAACGCGGTGGTGTTCCGCCCAACCAAGTCCCGCTACAGTTTTACTTTCTCACTATACTATAGTATAGAGAAAGTATAGAGATCGCAAAAAAAAATCGAAGTTGAGATTTTGTGGAAATATCCGTTTTGGGACCCCTGAGTCCAAAAAAGTAATTTTTACAAAATGTCTGTCTGTATACAAAGCTAGAGAGAAAACTATTCCATCGATTTCAACCAAATTTGCACCAGACATGTCAAGTACGCCTGTATAGATGTACGAAAAAGGGTTTTGAACAATTTTGAAAAACAACCCCCTTTTTGGCCAAAAAACCCCCAAATAATCAGTTATAATTTTTTTATAAAAAAACGGCTCTAACGATTTTGATAAAATTTGGCTTATTTGTAGCCTTTAATGTGCCTACCATATACAAAAACCCGCATCTTTCTAAAAATTCTCTTTTAGCTAATAATAATAATAATAATAATAATAACTGATTTTTGGGGGTTTTTGGCCATAAAGCGGGTTGTTTTTCAAAAATGTTCAAAGCCTTTTTACGTGCATCTATAAAGACCTAATTGACGTGTTTGGTGCAAATTTGTTTGAAATCTATCGAATACTTTTCTCTCTAGATAATAGTAATAATATTTATTAGTTAATCTCCAACTTTAATAAAAGTATACAAAGCTAGAGAGAAAACTATTCTATCGTTTTCAACCAAATTTGCACCAGACATGTCCAGTAGGCCTGTATAGATGCACGTAAAAGGGTTTTGAAAATTTGTGAAAAACAACCCCCTTTTTGGCCAAAAAACCCCCAAAAAATCAGTTATAATTTTTTTATAAAAAAACGGCTCTAACGATTTTGATAAAATTTGGCTTATTTGTAGCCTTTAATGTGCCCTACCATATACAAAAACCCGCATCTTTCTAAAAATTCTCTTTTAGCTAATAATAATAATAATAATAACTGATTTTTGGGGGTTTTTGGCCATAAAGCGGGTTGTTTTTCAAAAATTTTCAAAACCTTTTTATGTGCATCTATATAGACCTAATTGGCGTGTTTGGTGCCAATTTTTTCGAAATCGATCGAATAGTTTTCTCTCTAGATAATAATAATAATATTTATTAGTTAATCTCCAACTTTAATAAAAAAAACTCTCCTACCCCACCCTACAAGTCACAGTGAATGTGTTTAGTAATTTAAATGTGTTTGTGAGAAAGTATGTGCCACTTCCTGGTACCGTTTATTTATTTTTCTATACGTGGTAAATATCACGTATTTAATATTGGGATTAATATATGAAATATTGTTGGTTTTCAAAAATATGCATTTTTATTAATTTATATAAATTGAAAACTGTTAAAATTAAAGAAACAGCGTGATCCGGTAGCGGAAAACACGCTACTGTTTCCGTAACGGCTGGAGCCGACGTGCTCGGATGAGAAGGTGCCCCGCGGTATAATCCCCCCACGTTTATTTGAATCGGGTAGTTAAATGCCATTTTACGTTTTGATCAATTTTCGTGGAACCAGACGGCCTTTAGGGTCGTGTAAAAAACAAAATGTTTAGAATAGTCTCCTATATTTAATTCTTAAATAAAACCCCAAAAAAGTTTCATTCTAGGAGGAAAAATCTAAAAAAAATATCAAAAAAAACGTGCTTCCGGTTGTTGGATCTTTTGGTAACGAACTCGTCCGAATGACTTAGAAAACAAACGTGTGTATTAAATTTGGACCAAAGCGGGCGTTAGAGTGCGATACATTAGACAGAGTGTAAAATAAGTCGCAATCCACCTCGATATAATTTAAAGGGATTACTGTTTCAACGTAAAACCTCTACATACGTATTATAACACTTCTTCTGGTATTTAAGGAGGGTTTAAAAGTTTGCCCCCTTTAGAAACCAGGGGGGTAAAGGGCCACTTTTTTTAAAACGGCAACCCCTACTTGTGACATATCATTGAAAACAGCTTTAAAATCCATGAATTTCTGTGGTAAAAAAATAAAAATCAGCTTACGCTCAAAAATGTTATTTTGTAGGTTATTTTTATAACTTTATATTATTTAAAAGGAGGAAAGAGCTATGCAAAATATAATCTAAGGACTGTTATTCACCGTCAAGAGAGCCTTAGAAAACCTATTTACAAAATCCCAAATATAGGGGCGGGGTGTTTTGTGCGAGGTGTGTCACAACTTATTTTACACTCGGTATATATATAATTTTTAATGACACCCCAAAACTTGTTCTGAGGACCATGCTCGGTGCTTATTGACCTTAGGTATCACCATAGCAATAGCTCATCTTTCCTATGAAAATTAGCTAAAAAGTGTTTACAGACTACAAGAACATAAAGGTACTAAAATTTAAAACTACAATTAAACTTCCCCCTATTTGTACTTTTTGACTTTCTGTTGCCTATACTATTTCGTTGTATCTTTCGAGAACATCTTATCAACGCACCCGAAACGTTTCTGTGGACATTTCATAGTTCCCCTACAAATAGCCCTGGGAATTCTCCGCATTGGGAAATGTTACACGCATTTAAGTAAAGCAGAACAAAACATAACAAATTACAAGTATAATAATAAAGATTACGAAATGACGCAAACAACATGATCGTGAATCACTCGCGAGTAAATAATATAAACAATTAAACCTCCGAGTGGTTGAACATATGGGAACATTAATTCATAAACAAATAGCAATGATATAAATCAGGCCTAAGTAAACATAATCCAAGACTGTGCAATGCTATTGTTCCGAACAAAATGTCAATACATCCTTATTATTTTGTTTACGTCATTCTGATACAGATTTCTGATGGAATTTTAAAACATCCGGTTTTCTAAAATGACTAATCGATTATTCCTAAAGTGTCTGAACGTGTGATATCGAATTATCGATTGTAGAACTAGAAGCTATATATAGGGTGTTCTAAATGTGCCGCAAAAACTTAAGTTTGTTACTGTTAAATATACAACTGCCGGAGTTGGTGATCGAAGAGAGATACATATAAGAGGCTTTGACTGAATGACTGACATAGGATCAACTCGGAACAAAAACTACTTAAGATAAAGATAAGAAAATTTAAAAGTATATTTAAAGCGTAAACAGAGTGAAAACAGCTGTTCAGATCAAAAGTTTCGCAACACATTTTTTGTTTAAATTCATTACCATAGCAACTAACTTAGAAAATTAGAAGATGCTCCTACGGTAAAATCCCTCACGTGGATTTGAACCATTTATTTTTAAGGTACTTTACATTTTGATCGATTTTGGGAGAACCAAACTATAGATGGATTTATTAGACGGCGATCTATTTTGAGTACTTGTGCGAGAGAGAAGGAGATAGTGGCGAGGGAGGGTATTCCAACCCCCACACTACTTCCCCTCCCCCCCTCGCACCACCACTTTCCCACTTTGTGGCAAACTAAGGCCGGCCACACACTGCAACAGGCGAGGCGAGGCATTTTGACTAAAGGCGTCTTGAGCGACAGAGAAAGCATAGGCGCTTACGGAGCACCATACACTGCAAGAGACGAGGCGAGGCGGAAAGGCGCCTTTAGTCAAAAAGCGAAGCAGACAACAATTATGTTTCGTCGAAAGTCATTTAGTCAAAGCGTTCCGCGCATGCGCAAAGTCGCGTGACTTCCACCGCTCTGTACTGAACTGTGAAACCACGCCAAAACTTTGGTGTCTTGACTTGCCTCGCCTTCTGCTGTGTGTGTTCGCTTTGCGACAAGGCAAGTCGAGCGACTTGTCTTACGTTGCCTTGCCTCGCTTTGACTGCTGCAGTGTGTGGCCGGCCTAAGCAGAACACCGGCCGGCATGTCGATGGTGGTGGGGTACCTTCAACTACCTCCCCTACATGCGCCAGATTTTTCGCGCAGGTCGCCGTTAAATAAATCTATCTATAGCTATAAGATCGTGTAAAAAACAAAATGTGCAGAAAAATATCCTACTTTAGCTTCAACGCTAAAACGTTTCATTCTCGTACAAAAGATCTAAAAACATCGTTACGGTCAAAAAACGTGATTCCGGTTGTCGGTTTTTTTCTAACCAACTCGTCCGAGCGACATGAACAACTAACGTGTGTATCAAATTTGGACCAAGCCGGACTTAGAATGCGACCGTTAGAGTGCGAACACATTTATATATATAAAATTTCTAATGACACCACAAAACGTTTTCTGGTCACCACGATCGGTACTCATTTACTACTCCCGACCTTAGGTTTTACCATAAAGATTTATTAAAAATTATCATTTGTGGGATTGTTTAATATTTTAAAGTGCTTTTTTAAAAGCATACACTTTTTATTTAGTACTTTTAGACTGTTAACGTACTGCTGAAGAAGTCCTAATGAAAACTGCTTCAACAGCTTGTGTTACAGCTGGACACAAGAGAAAGACACCTCAGTTTTTGCATCATTAGGGACCAAGGTGTAATACAGTGATTGAGAATTTTGCACGCTAAATAATTACCTATTTTGTATGCTTACACATCCTGCTTCGACATTTCAATATTCTACACCTTTTACTTGTTAGTTTGCATAAAAACATGGAATCAAAAACTTTAAGTAAACCAAGTTAAAGTTATGCATAAAAGGAAAAAATATAGTATATTACTTACATGCAATCAGGAACAATAAGTTGTAACAATCTAAAAAAAACAGAATAAATAATTAGTAAAAAATAAGTAATAGCCAAAATTATCCGATTAAAATGTTTTATTAAAAGCATAATCTCCAAAAAGTGAAACAACACCATACACACATAAATAGTAAACCAAGTCTTTAAACTATTTGTATGGGGTTCCAAAGTAAGGAGCCAATATTGCAGCATAATAAAATTAAGAGGTTTGAAATATGTTGAACCAAAAGGTTTTTACCTATTATGAAAGTCTGGAATTTTTCACGGACCCAACAAGCTGCCCCTATCTAATAGTCTTAGTAGGGTAACATTTTTGATGAGAAATTTAAAAACACAATCTCTCTATATAAAAATGAATCTTTTTTGTCCTCTATTAGGCTCAAAAACTTTTCACCAATCACTAAAAGTACTATCCATATTAATACCAAGAGTGGTTTAGACAGTACAATTTCTACAGTCTAAGGGGTTAAAGTGGGATTTCTACCCATACACAATAAATTTAAATTGATCTAACTTCCTACAAGCTATAACAACTAAAATTGTGCAATACTATTTTTAAGTGATTTACAAACACCATTTGCAATTCGATTACTTAAGTCAAAGGGATGAAATTTATAACTACCCTTACAATTAAATAATAGTCCATACACTTAATTTTTCTACATTAAATTCTTTACTGAATTACAGTACAATTTTCTAGAGACATTATATCCATTTTTAAACTTCAGAAAAGAGTGCTTAGTGTAATGCACGGACTAGAAAAAAGAAATTCTTGCACAAGGATATTAAAATAATAAAATGATTCGATCACGCAGCTGAACTGCCGACGTGAGTTGAGTGAATTTCTTAAATTAATTTTATATGTTTTAGGGTTTCAACCAACTATTTGAGAAATAATTGGTCTACTCATGAAGGCTCTAAATAGCTGTCCGAGTGTACGGAATATATTAGTAGAATTTATTTGCACCTCAGCCTCCAGTCCCGGCTCATGCGCTGCTTCGTTCCGGATATACTCGCTTTTTATGGTACTTTAAGTTTTAATAAATTTTGGGAGAACCAAACGGGCTATAAGGTCGTTCAAAAAAACAAAATTTGCAGAACAATCTCCTACATTTATTTTGTTTAGATAAAACCCCAAAAAGTTTCATTCTAGTAAGAAAAATCTCAAGCAATGTTTATTACCGGTCAAAAAACGTGCAGCCGGTTGGTAAGTTAAATATGTTTGTCCTAAATTAAGTTAAAATGTGAATAAAGGGTTTCACCTATTTGGCGCTGAATAGCTGCCTACGTATACGAAATATATTAGTAGAATTTGTTTGAATCTCAGCCTCCAGCCTCGGCTCACGGGCTGCTTTGTCCCGCTCGCAGTGGAAACGATCGCTTTGCAAGTTTGCACTTGACGTTGTGGCTTTGGCTCATGCACTTCTTCGCTTCGATCGCATCTGACAAACTCGCTTTTTATGGTATTTTACGTTTTGATCAATTTTAATAAAGCCTATAAAATAAGCAAAATAATAATGTTTACTTTTTTGAACAAACAAAAAATATTTAATTCTAGTACGAAAAATGTCAAAATGGTTTTACTTTCGGTCACAAAACGTGCTTACGGTTATTGGATGTTTGGCTAAGGAATACGACCGAGAGAAAACCAATGTGTGTACTAAATTTTGACAAATCGGTCGTAAAATGAAGCCGTTAGAGTGAGAACACACATATACAGATACATAAGAGTTCTGGAACCATGACTACTCGGGACATCAGGTCTTACCATAAGAGTTACTGCAATACCTCATCTTTCCTGAGGAAATTCGCTAATAAGAAAATCACACACGGAGTAATTATAAATACTTATTTAATTAATTGTTTACTGGGCTAATTATACTCGAAAATTTGTTTTTTTAAATTACTAAAAAAAAAACACAGTTTCCTATTTCTGTAAGTATACATAATTATGAACTAAAAGCTTCCTTATGAACATGATAAAGGAATAAATCAAAACGAAATTTAATAATGGTAATAAAGAGTTTTGAAAAGGACACTATTTCGTCGACCCGAGTGAATTGTCGTTGAAATTTCCGTTTTTTATTAATTATCCCCGTATTTGCATAAAGTTTATGATTGTTTTGCGGGATCACGTCCCGCCAACATTTCTGCACCATTTTACAAAATTACACATCCGCCATTCGATTAACCCCGGCATTGTCATTTCCCGCGGAGTAGGTAATTCCGCGAGCTTTTTGAATTGATTTTAATAAGATTCCCTCCGTCTGATTGACAATAAACGGGTATCACGTTCGTTTCGCAGACCACCCGGCCGACTTGGGAACCCAAAGTTCATTAGAGTAAAAACATTAAAAAAAAACCTGAATTCACTTTAGACAGTTTATTGAATTGAAGAAATACAAAGCGGGGATAATATTTCTTATTCGAAATTCCATCTCCTCGACCGAAGCCTGCAGCATATGATTATAGCCTTGTGTTCGCTCCACTGCTCATAATATAATATTACATTATTCCGTCTGATTGTTAGCTTCGCATAATAATTCTATGATCGTGCATCTTAACAGAAGTCGTATAATATTCGTATAAATGCAATTATCTTGGGCGAGTTCCACCTAATAATTGTCCAATTATTATAAATACAAGTTAGTGTATCGGTGCCGGCTCCATGGGTCGGGGTATGCGTGATTTCTAGACGTTACAACCCTTCCCAGCACGAGACTTGTACACTTGGGTTGTTTTTGGGGGTGGTTTAATGCTTTAATTATAACCTTAACTAATTTAATTGTATCCGCGGTATTGGAAACTTGTACGGGTTATTGACTATATAAAGTATGTACAATGGAGATGTTGGGAAAATGTTGTTGTAGTAATATCACTTCTATGCGCTGAGTATCCAAATACATACAGAGTGTCCCGAAACCATTTAACCAAACTTTACCATGTTAGTCAGCAGATCAAACCTAGCAAATAATATAATATACAATAATTCGACCCCGCAGCTGAACCGCTGAGCGAATTTCCAAGATTAAGTCTATTTGTTTTAGGGTTTCAACCAACTATTTGGGAGATTGGTCTACTCACGAAGGCGCTAGATAGGATGTGTGTAAGAAATATACACTCCTGGACAAAAGTTTCGCAACAACCATGTTTGTCTTAAATTGATTAGTTTCAAAATAAACAAAAACACTAAAACCCTTTTTAATTTATTTGTTCCTTATCTTAGATTAAGAAAGCAACAAAAATATTAAGACTTTTAGAGATTATCATATTTTATTTTGGTAAAAAAGAAAAGCAAAAAAAAGCCGATAAACTTCTAGTTTTTAATTCAAAGAAAAATGTATACATTTAATTTATTTGGTTTATTACAAATTTCCTAGTATCTGGTATTTCCTCCTCTTGTTTGGATTACTTCTTGCAGCCATCTCCTCATACTACTGATGAGGTGTTGAATCTCTTCTTGCGGTGTTGCCTCCCACTCCTCTATCACTGCGGCTATAAGGCTGGGTTGTTTCTTCTCCTGATGCGTTTTTTTACACTGTCCCACATGTGTTCTATAGGGTTGAGGTCTGGACTCTTGGGTGGCCAATCGATTGAACTTATGCCGACCTCCATAAGGTAACCACGTACAGCGGCTGCTGTATGTGGTCGAGCATTATCATGCATCAGTTTGAAATTTGGTCCCACAAACGGAGCAAGCGGAACAACATGATCTTGCAGTATATCTTCCACATACCTTAGTGCTGTCAGATCCGGTCTACGAAGTACCACGAGTTCTGTACGAGCGTCGGTCTGTATACCACCCCAGAACATCACCGAGCCTCCACTAAAAGGACCCCTAGGTGAGAAGCAGGCTTGTGCAAATCTTTTGTGACGCCTTCTCCATACACGTTCGCGCCCATCTGATGAAGCTAGACTTACTCCAGTCTCATCTGAGAAGAGAACATTCTTCCAATCATCCACAGTTCAATGGATATATTTCTGGGTAAATCTAAGCCTCAAAGCACGTTGACGTGCGGTAAGAAGAGGACCTGTAGCAGGCCGTCTACTGCTCAAATCAACTTCTGCGAGACGTCTACGGATGGTACGGCTCGAAATATTCACATTGCGCACCTGCCTGATCAAACCTTGTAGCTGCATACTGGTAACCGTCCTCCTTCGAAGTGCGCTTAATGTTAAAAAACTATCATCATTTCTGTCAGTTACTCTTGGCCTGCCTTGAACTGGTCTTCTGTCATCTCGTCCAGTGTCTTGAAACCGCCTAACAGCTCTTCCAATTGTGGAACGGTGTATTTCGAAAATCCTAGCCACTTCACTTTGCGAACGCCCTTGTCGAACCAAAATTCTAGCTCTGACCGCCTCAGCAGTAGTTAAACGACAGTGTACATCCATAGTAATTAAAAAAAAAAAAAATGAATTCAATTATTCTTACTAAATAAAAATGCACTGCATCACTCAAATCACTTCAGAATACTGAGAAATTACCTTTGGTAAAAACTCGAAAGAGGGACAGGATTTGTACTTTTAACTGAAGATAAGACAAGAAAGGAGAAAGAGATCAGATAATAAACATTTTGCTGTAGTATTAAGTGTATTTTTGTCTATTTAAAGCATTATTGTTAGTGAACAAGAAATTAACAGTCCTACGTTTTATTGACAGAAAGTTTTGTCCAGTAGTGTATTAGTCGAATTTGATAGTTCCTCAGTTTCCAGCCCCGGCTCAGGTGCTTCTTTCCGGAAAAACTCGTAGTCGGCCTCGGATCAGCTGATGACCTCACGGTAAAATCCTCATAGATGACCTCGTAGATTTGAACCGGGTACTTTCACAGTATTTTTCGTTTTAATCGATTTCGGGGGAACCAAGCGAGCTATAACGTCGTGTAAAAAACAAAATATGCAGAATAATATCATACATTGAATTTTTTAGTTAAAGTCCAAAAATGTAATTCTAGTACCAAAAATCTAAAAAAAAATAATTACTTCCTGTCAAAAAACGTGCTTCCAGTAGTTAAATTTTTTTGGCTAACGAACTCGTCCGATTTAGATAACCAATGTGTGTACCAAATTTGAACAAAATCGAACTTAAAATGCGGCCATTAGAGTGGGAACACATACAGAGTGTCCCCGAACTCTCTGGTCCCCTTTTGTGGATTTGTTCCTGGGATCGAGACAAACATATTTCAGAACATAAACCCATGCATTTAGCATTTATGGTCTACGGTGCTTACTTTTTCGTCTGTCTGTATGTGTTTTTTACAACATAATTGATATCTAGAGAACGGTTTAACCGATTGAGTTCAAACTTGACATGAAGTTATATCTAGTAATGATGTATTTTAAATAAAATAAGCGATTATATCCTAGCATGCGTTTCAAAATAGCGACTGTTTGAAAATTTCAAACCTAAATTACATAAAAACCGTACATGTTAACAAAAATTGTCTACACACTTTTGTGTAGCCCTTTTGATTCCCTATCGGATAACTTTCAAAACAATCGGATGAAGGATTATAGTTTAATACCGACACAGTAAACACAACAATAGTGTGGGTACGTATGCTGTTATTATCTTTAACTTAACTACTACCGGTATCCTTCATCTTACTGTTTTGACGGTAAAACCATTTTTCTTTTTTATGTCCTCTATCATCTGCAGTTGTGCCAACCTCTCGCAAAATACCCTGTATATAAACCGCTTTCTCCTGACTGAATGACTGACAAAATTCACTATTTTTCTTTCGTAAATATAACTTAAGAGCAATATGAGCCATGTTTCAGATCACTGGCTTTATAGCAAGTGAATAATTTTTTATTTTAAGGAGAAATTATCAAATTTCATCTCTTAGACTCAAGTAACCGAAATACAACATAAGTATATACCAAATGGCAGCTCTCTAACTTGAAGGAATTTGTATTTATTGCATTGTAGTTACTCCACTTAAACCCATTAGACGGTAGTGACCGTAATTATATGGACAGTGAAAATATTTACCGAATTTCCTCTCTCTTTTTCAGGAGAAGTAAAATAATAAATCTACTGTGGCATGAAAAATTCTTATTACATTATAATTAAATTCAAACATCTGTTGTTACATATTATAAATAAAACAGCAGATTTGGATCAAAAACTTAATTTAGGTTAGGACTACAATGAATCTCACGTGTATTTGCAACAATTTCGGCTAACTAAGAATCAGATCATTATTCTTCACATACAACTAACAGTTTCTTCTAGATTAGGTAAAAGCAAACCAAAGGCTGTATTACTGTATTATAAGTCAACAAACATCTGGTGTTACATATTATATTGTTTCCTTTAGTTGGTACTATCAAACTTCGTTTGAAATTTTGATTGTTGATTATTGATTATTTAAATATTAATGGAGAAATTACAACGCATGCCGTAATTCGCATTATTGGGGATGGTCGTGTCTGTTTCGATCGCTGTGTTGCATTAGCTACATGTATATGGGTTTAAGTTAAATTCATGAAACACAGCATGGAAGTTCATGACATTGGTTTACACAAATGTGCAAAATTAAATTTTGCTGTAGTTATTAGTATCAAAATGGCGGCGGTTCAAACTTTTCAAAGCTGAATGTTTAAAAAAATTTAAGATTTTATGAATAATGTTGTGAAGGTACAAAAATGTGGTCAATTTAAAGACAAATCCAACGGTAGATCACTTTGTATCATTGAGTCAAGGATAACAGAAAATGCCATAATTCTGAAAGTGGTTTTTAGTAGTTATTACTGGACAAATTCATATGGGTAGTGTATTAGTTTAAATAAACATTGCAAATTAAGGCTCGGCTCCCTAAATTCAAAACGGCAAAGTTGGGTACCAATTTCAATGTTTAAATAACCTAAACATACCTTCACTATTAACCATAGTTTTGTGTTATTTTTGTCAAAAAACAAAGCTGTATTTTTTTCTTTAAGTAAAATAGATTGTGGGTGTTGATTGCTAAGGTTTTTGCAATATATCTTTTTGCAACTGAGTAAAAAATTAATCAAGTTTACTATATCTTACTATTTATATCATTCGCTTATGAAAACAATAATACGGGTTTTGAAAATGTATTCAACAATCAGCATCCGCATATGTCAGTACTTCAAAATTAAACCAACATTTTTAATTTATTCCACGAATTATCAGAAAAAAATGACTTATTCTGTAGCATTGCTCTTATGGGAATCAGATTCAATATGGCGGACAGGGTAGCCTCCCCTTAAGTGAGGCAAGTAGACTAAGCTAGATGGGACACATATATTATATTGTATTATTTACCAGTTTTTACCTGCTGAATGGTAGAATGAATGCTGTACATTTTGAAATGTTAAGTCAAATTGAACAACATAAATCGAATTTATTATTTGACGCTTTCGTGGCGAGATGTGATCATCAATAAAAATGTCCCACGTAGTTAAAAAATAAATTATTTGAGAAGACCGAATAAGTTTTTAATATAAATAATCCGACCAGGTGCCTGAACCGCTGACGTGAGTTAAGCGAATTTAAAAAATTAAATTTATATGTTTTAAGGTTTCAACCAACAATTTGGGGAATTGGTCTACTCACGAAGTTGCTGAATAGGTGCACGAATTTGAATTATATTAGTCGAATTTGATTGTACCTAGGCCTCCAGCTTCGACTCACGCTCTGCTTCGTTCCACTCGTAGGTGAAACTCGCTGTCGTGATTTCACCTCGTCCTTGAGGCTTATGGTCTACTTCGCTTCGCTCGCAGCGTACAAACTCGGCTGTTGGCCTCAGATCAGATTTCCCCACGGTAAAATACCCCACGTGGATTTGAACCGTGTACTTTTATGGTATTTTACGTTTTGATCAATTTTTGGGGAACCAAGCGAGCTATAAGGTCGTGTAAAAGCAAATAAAACGTGCATAATAATATCCTACATTTATTTGTGTCGATAAATCATTGAAAAATGTTATTCTTCTAAGAAAAATCTCAAAAAATAGTTACATAGTTAATTCCTCTTACAAAAAGTGATTCCAGTTGTTGAATTTGTTGGCTCGTCCGAGCGACGTAGGCAACCAACGAGTGTACATATACAAATTTTAACGTGTTCTGGGGTCCATGATCGATGCTCATTTACTACTTCCGATCATAAGGGTCACTGCAATAGCTCATCTTTCCTATGGCAATTCGTTAACTAGAAAATCCTTTATAATTTCATCTCCTAAATCCTGTACCGCCTGTTAAAACATCTTGAATTATATTTTGAAATAATTTTATCACAGACTCGCTCTATTCGCTGGTCTCTTTGGTTAGTGGAATTGCATCGAATAAATCTTTCTGTACTTATCCAGTTAAATCGCAACATCCCGTGTTTTATGATTAATATGGTTACTCATCTATGACTCCTTGTTGTGTTTATACTAGCAAGTTTCCTCAGAACGAGCTTATCTTTAGATAACGGTTTAAGACAAACACCAAAGGCGTTATTTCCAGAAGTCTAAACTTTGCTACAAATACTAAACACTCATGACTAATAATTTAACAATACGTAATTCATAAAATCTTACAGTATAGAACTGTGGGAGAGCCAATTAACAATGACTTTTTCGATAAAAATACGAACCCATACTGATGGATAATGTTATTAGCGCCGGTAACAGAGACGCACCGAGATAAAATTTCAGGTATTTCGAAGCTATTCTTAGTTAAAGACGAACAACAATATAAGGTTACCATCGCGTCTAAGATTTCGAAAAAGTTTGTAATGTCTACAATTTTTCGTTTCATGATAAATATATAGACCTATAATTTAAAAACTTTTTTATATAAATGTTATTTATATAAGGCAGGTAATATAACATAGTGATATTTATATTAAAATGTAATAGTAATAATATTAATAATTTTACAAAACATAAACTTTCCCCTTTATTCAACTTTATGCTTCTTAAAATTAATTTTAAATATTAGAATTACAACATTTCAATAAAATCTTTATTCATAAAATTATGATAGCAAAATATACATAAATACACACATAAATTTTATATACAATGCTCATTTTTCCATCCATTAACAATCAGTACAATTAATGTAAATGTGTTATATGTATTCGTTTATATATAATAATTCGACTGTGCAGCTCAACCACTGACGTGAGTTAAGCGAATTTCCAAAATTAAGTTTATATGTTTTATAGTTTCAACCAACAATTTGGGAAATTGATCTACTCACGCAAGCGCTGAATAGCTAGCTACCTATTTGTACGAATATATTAGTTTTATTTGTTTGCACCTAAGCATGCAGCTTCGTTCCACTCGCAGAGGAAAACTCGCTTTGCCAACTAAGCCTATTGGCCTCAGGTTATGGACTGCTTCGCTTCGCTCGCAAAATACAAACCCGGCCATCGGCTCGGATCAGTAGATGGCAATACATGGATTTGAACCGGGTAGTCATATGGTATTTTACGTTTTGATCGAATTTACACGCTATAAGGTCGTGTAAAAAAACAAAATGTGCAGAATAATATCCTACATTTATTTATTTAGACTAGTAAACCCCCGTGAAAAGCCACAGGCGGATTAATTAGACTTTATCTAGGCCTACCTAACTATGCTGATGGGGATTTTTAACTCGGTAAACGTGTATAATTACAAGGATTATAAAACTGTAGGCCTATTTGTTAAAATTTTGTATTTACATATTCAACGTTATTATATATTTAAAGAAAGATAAAAATAGTATCTTTTAAATGCTTTTTGTTTCATAATAATAGTTAAAAAGATTTAGAATTTATAGTGAAGAAATTAATAATCGAATATGATTTTATGTTATATGAAGATGTACGAATGTTTCCAAAGTTAAACGAATAGGTATTTCTGCGTTAAATTTGTATACGATATTGTAAACGAATATTTTGATGATAAAAGGTTGTACTTATATTCAGTTTATATATTCAAAGCAAATATTATAACGTATTATAGCATACATTAACTAATATTTTTAAAAATCAACTTCATAAGAAATTTTAATGATTGAAGTTGTAAACATAACCCCAAAGTATAATCTACACTGGGTTTGTTGAAGTATTACAGATGATGGGTGAAATCAGCTGTTATATTATATGTTACTCACGTACGTACATATAGGAGTTGATAAAGCACGAAACAAGTTTCATTCTAGTACGAAAATCTAAAAAATAGTACAGTACCTTGGATTTTTGGCTAATGAAGTCGTCCGAGCGACTTAGACAAACAACGTGTATACCAAATTTGGACGAAACCGGACTTAAAATGCGACCGTTAGAGTGCGAACACACACACACCCACACACACAAACATGGATTATATATATAGCATTTTTAATACACCCCAAAACGTTGTCCGGAGACAATTACCGGTGCTCATTTACTACTCCAGACCTAAAATCTCACCATAAGGGTCACTGCACTAGCTCATCTTTCCTAAGGAAATTCGCTAAACAAGTATTTATGAAATCATAGACAGACACTTCAATTTTATTTATATGTATTGTATAGACTAGCAAGTACCTGCGGCTTCGATCCCAGATACGAATAAATGAAAGAAAGAAAAATGTGGTGAATATAAAGCCGTAGCATAACACGAGTTTTTAAAAAGGATTTTTAAATGTCTTTTCATTGACCCTTTTTATTTTCGTATGTAGGCTACTTTTCGGTTTCTCTGGATTCCTTTCAATTCCTCCCTTCTCTTTATTTCCATCTCATCTCCTAGTTCTTACTGAAATACAATCTCAAAAACAGTTGTTCCGTGATAAAACCGATTGTCATCATTTGCGCCTGCGCACATTAGGCCTGCAATGCATTAACCATATCTCTGTGTATTTGTCAGTCAAAACGTAATATAGTATTTAACGGTTTGTAATGTAGGCCATATTAAATACTGCAAATGTCAGCTCTAAGTCATACCCTCATTGAGTAATGTATTTATTTAATCCCCTCCCCTTGAATAAATAAAACATTTGATTTGCACTGTTAGTTCTCATACATGATTTACCTTTTAATTCAACACGTGGTAATATTGATTAGTTTAATTGCTCTCAAAAATTATTGTTCACGTACTGGTTGTTGTAGGAACGCGTGAAATCTGTTGCGACTTTGTGTGTTAAAATAATTCTTTGACAAAGGATCTGCGACTTCTAACAATAAGTTTTAAACGTTGACTGTAGAATGATATGCTATCTACTGTCACAAGGCTGAGTAGTTTTTAGTTGTTTCCATGGTAACTAATAACTTTAGGATATTTATCGTAATCGAATATATATAATACAGCGCCAAGAAGGCGGGAATCCTTGTTTGACAAAGTTTTATAAATATGCTAGCAGGTACCACCGACTTCGCTCGCAGAATTAAATTAGAGTAATACCGGATAAATATTGAACCGTAAGTTCCCAGGCCAAAAAACGTATACAGAGTGCCGTCGAAATCTATGTTTCCAATTTAGGCTTACATATAATGATTAGTTCTGAGCTAAAAGTCACGTTTTCCGCCAGTTTGTTACTTAATAACTCCCGAACAAACGCGGAAATAAAAAATCTGTGTGCATGCATTTCGCGTCTATGAGTATATTGCACCGAAATATTGGCTACGGAAAATATTTTACCATTTAGTCGCAAATTATCGAAATGTAAATATTTTTCTTTCGTGTGTATAACTTAAGGCTTGGCAGACCCAGCCACTATCATGATTTTCAACTCGCATAAGAGTTGAACGCGTAACAAGATTACTGGAGTAATAATGGTTCTGTATATATGTCAATTTAAAGAGACAATCTGAAAATGTATATCATCTAGGGTTTAAAATTTGTTTTTAACTAAATGTGTTTTTTGATTTAACTCAAAGTCAAAATATGCGATTTTTTTTCTTATAAAATAATACAAATTTCAAAAATGTAAAAAGCTCACCACATTCAAGATTAATTATGTAAAAAGCACATAATTAGCTTTCAAATATAAGTAATTTAAATACATTTTTATAATTTATGACGAAACATTCTGCTTTCTTGTGGAAGTATGTACGCCGAATTTGTGTTCCTACTCGAGTGTTTAACCTGCTCTGATGGTTAACACATCCACTTGTTGCGGAGGAATACTACAAAAATAATATATCCGTTAAATATATAACACATACTCATATACATTGCCACGCATGCGCATTTCAGTACGTATACAAACAAGGTTCCGGCTGTAACCCTCTAGTATCCGCCTTTATGAAGCTGCCCTATATTTGATAGCGGAAGAACAATGCGAAGTCAATGCCAATAGTGTATAGCTCTGCCGCTTGGAGAGCTGCGGTCAACTCAGAAATATGGTTCCACTCCTGCCGAGAATTAAGAGCAATATGTGCCCAGTTTAAGCTCATTAGTTTTATAGCAAGGATTTGATTATTTATTTTAAAGGGTATTTATCCCATTTAACCTCTTAAACTCAAGTAATCGAAATGCAAATGTGGTTTCTTTCTTGTGCATCCCGTAAGAACAATATATACAAAATGTCAGCTCTCTAGTTTGTAGAAAGTTATTAGAATTCGTATTTATTGTACAGCAGTAGTTTAACTTAACTTAACTTTAAATTTAACTCCTTAGAATGTAATTATATGAGTTTTATTTTCTAGGTAAGACTGATGAAATAAATGTACCAAATTGCAGCTGTCTACTTCAAGGAGAAAAACTAATTTATTGATTTTGGTATTGGAACCCCCATTTTCACCCCCTGAACGTAAATAACCAAAACGCGAGTAAATGTAAATAGTCAAAATAATATTTACGACTTTAGCTCCACTATGCCAAATTTGGACCCGATCCACCAAGCGTTTATAGCGAACGGACATAACCTACAAATTAGATCATACTTACTGTCTCACCTGTCTCACACACAGACTTTTTTCTTTAATGTGTTTACCGTTTATTTCATATTTTTCCTACCATATTAAGCTTATACATTTGGATTATTTCTGGCTTCACTCAGCTCTACCTAAATCTCCAATTAAATTGTTAGGCCTACTATCAAATTGTTCATTTGTAACACTATGTATTCTTTTAACAATTAACAGAAATATATCTGTATGCCAAGGATGTCAAGTACGAAGATTAATAGCAAAGAAAATCATATAAATAACACTACATATCCTTATACATTATTTTTCAAATGTGTTTTTTGTCGCTAAGTCCCTTAATTCGTCATCAAAATTACTAATTATTCAAGCATCATTTTAAAGCTTATGTTCCCCGCTATTGACGAAAAATAGACAAACAGCTTAAAATTCATGTTTTCGTTACAGAAATTGATTTAAAAAACTTTGATATTATGCTTCATACGGTTCCTAAAGGCGCCATCTATCAACAATATGTTTAACATGACAGATGTTAGATCGTTTACATTCCGTTTGCAAGCGTAATCTATCTCGCAAATCAATAAAATTAAATCAATGCGTTATAAACTGGTGATAAACGTAATTTACTGAACTAAATCAACGTATTAAATCAGGTAAGTACTCCTAACTTGCGAAATATTTGCACGGACCAGCTAGTAATTATTATTTTAATTCATTGTTTGGTAATATGTTATAAGTCTAATCTTTAATGTTCATCTACATTTTGTTTATCTATATAATAGTGGATCCGGCAATGCTTCGCTATTATTGTTTGGGCAGTTATCCCATTTCATTACTTTGACATAAGTAATCGAATTGCAAATGGTTTTTATATCACTTACGAATAATATTAAATAATTTTACATTTATAGTTTGTTGGAAGTCAGTGCAATTTATTTTTATTGTATCGGGGTAGCTACCCCAATTAAATCTTTTTTACTGTAGTGACCATATTCTCTAAAGAATCCTGGTAATAAATTGTGAAATTAGATGATTAGTTTGTGAGCATAAAGACAAAGTAAGTACCGTATATGAATGATTATTTAATTTTAAGGTTAGTTATTCCATTTCAATTAAGTAATCGAATTGCAAATAATTTCTTATACAACTTAAAAATAATATTACGTAACTTTGTCGTAGTTAAATTGCTAGATGAGTAAATAGCCTCAGTTGTTATATTGTTTAAATAAAAAAAAAAACTTATCTCTTTAGCTTGCAAGAAGTTAGTTCAATTTATATTTATTGTATAGGGGTAGCAACCCCACTTCATTCCCTTAGACTGTAGTAATTGTAACGTCTAAACACTCCTGGTAATATGGAAAAACTGTGACATTTTTAGTGAAATCGGTCGAATAGGTTTTATGCGTCTATAAAGGGCAAAAAACATTTATTTTATACAGAGAGTATAAGTGGCTTTGTCCTGACTGACATAGAATCAAAGTAGAGCAAAAACTATTTATAAAAATAAGAAAATTTAAAGGTGTGTTCTTGTGGGGTCATAGACGCACACTAATAAAGGATATTGCAAAAAAATATTTTTAAGCTTAAAAAGGCGGAATCCGGTTGTACACTCTCAGTCCTATAATATACAAAACACCTGATTCGGATCAAAAGCTTAACAACACAATTTTAGGTTAAGCATAATATTCTGAACCAACACACGCATTTACAATCATGACCACAGCAACAACCAACTGCTTTTTTAAGTTAGATTAACAAAATGAAAGCAAAGACAATGAAAATGCTTACTGTATTATAAATAAAACATCTGTTGTTACATATTATACATAAAATAGCTGATATGAATAAAAAGCGTAACACAATTAATTGTAGGTTAGTCCTATACTGAAACAAAACAAGTTTCTTTAAAGCATACATTTACATTCATTATCATAGTAACCAACTTAGCAAATTTAGAATCAGTAATAATTATTGCTTTTTACGGTTAGGTTAACAAAATAAAAGTAAATATAAATAAAATATCAACAAAAACGGCTTATAATTCAAAAATCTACGGAATTCTTACATAAATAAAACTATATTATATTGTATGTGAGTACTCACGTCTGTTGATCCTTTTTGTTTTTTCTTAATAAAACAATTGCAATTTCGGGCATGAAATACCCATCATCAGGTTTTATAAATATATCACATAACACAGGAACATAAAAACACACACCGAATCAGTACCATCTTAAACAACTGATGCGGTGTGCACACCAATGCTCGAAATAAAAAAGTGCGTGTTTGACTTTAACGATCTCCACTCGGAGTGAAATATATGTGTTAAAAAAAGTTCTTAAGGGGAGTCGGATGGCCCTGTGTTACCTGTTAAATTAGGTAAACAAATGTACATTTATTTCAGGAACCAAAAAAAAATAACATCATATTTAAAAAACTATATTTAGAGTATACTTTCCTCTACAATTTAACACAATGATTTCTTAAAATAACTTATAGTAAAATTATTGTAAATTTTTTCACAAACGTCAAACAAATTTCGAAATTTGAGTCATAAAAAGTCATATATTTTTTTGCAAACTAAATGAGTTTAAACCCTCATGTTAAAATGTGCATGTTATTATACCAAACAAACAAAAAATATATATATTGAAATATATCTTATGGTTTCCGAGAAAAATGTTCCTTTGTAGAAAAAACAAGACTTTCAGGAAACGCAGTTAATACGTTAATACTCTATTTTGAAAGCAATTCGTTTTACCTTAATACTGTTTGTTGCATTGAAGTAAAAAAAAGCCTATATAAAATGTTCTACTCAACATAAAATTACATGAAATTAGATTTAAATTAAATCTTAAGACCTATACAATATAATAAGCTTAAACAATTTTTTTAATTTTTTTGCCCTAGGGGTCATACATCATAAATAATGTATGAAACAGACCTCTATTTGATCTTTCCAAAATCAACGGATGTACCCAACATTTTCTCCATCTATTTCGATGTTTTTTCTTTCGTATAATAAGCATCGCCAACAATAAATCACCTTCCACGTCCATTTCTACAGAACGACTGATAATCTGGAATGCGATAGTTACTAGCTATTTTGTAGTAATAGTCCAGTTAATATGTACATTTGAGGTAGGAAAAAATCGGAACTTTCTGAAACTTTGGGATGTTGTTTGGGTCTGACCAGTAGTGTTAAATCCAAAAGATCGCCCTAATTAACCGACTGCAAATTTCAGGGGGCCAAAAACCGCAATTTTTTCGGAATTTTTAAAATTTTTGAGCCATAACATTTTTTCATTGCTTCCTACAACTTTGACCACTCTATTCACTTTTGTAGTGCATTAAATTTTCTAGAATTTTCACTATTCAAACTTATATTTTGACTACATACTTACCGAGATACAGAGGTTCAAAAATGTGCAAAATGGACCAAAATGGCAAAAAACGCCAGATAACGCTGGTTTTTGCTATGGAACTTGCACTTAAAATAATATTGAATGACATTATGTTTCTTTTATACATAATACAATGTTACATGAACCCTTCTCCCATAACCCCCCCCCCCAACCCGAACCCATTCCCCCGAACCATCATCACTAGGAAACCTCGCATATTGCATAATGTAAAAAGCATTGAAAATCATTCCATTCAAAAATCCACCACCTCCCCCCTCCCCTATATCTATCGTTATAAACAGGTATAAAAGTGAATTTCCTGCCTTCTAAGATTGTATCAACTGGTTTGAATGCTTAATACAGCAACTTTATTTCTTTTCGCATTCCACCCTCAGAGAAAAGAGACATGGGAATGGTTGCCAATTCGTACGAAAACAGTTTTTTAAGGTCCTCGTCTATCTGTTTGGCGACACAAACCAGTTGGAGAAGAGTTAGAGTGGGTCGACTACAAATGTCTTGCCCGCAATCTTCACCTAACATGAATCATAGGCCAGGGTGATACTCTTATCTTTTCTTTTCAGCTTTACGTTTCCAAAATATTGTCCCACTATCTTTTTCATGTTGCAGATGAAAATGTTCCCTGTTTTACTAATTCACTACCGATGGTGCCTGCGAACAAAGGCATGATATCTTTGATTGATGTCAATGAAAGGTGGATGCTCTGTAAACCAGACACGTAGCTTTTCAATGTCCTGGTTGCCCCTCTTTACACGTGCAGGCCTCATTTCGACGTGCTGTTCTGAAGTACTGGAAGTACGTCAGCGAATGTCTCTGTCTGCTCGCATACATTCTGCAGGCACAACATACCCAGCGTCCAGCGAGCAAGCACGCTGTCAGTGAGTTTTAATGGCCCTCATGAGAACCTGCTCAATGGTCATGTCTGACCAGATCCCCGACCAACATTTTTCAGTTCGGCGATTAGTGAAGTACCCGTGCTTTGTGAATTTTTCATACTCCTGAGGATCCATTCGGTCTTGTAATCTGACCATGTCTTAGTAGTAGAGATGAACACTCTTTTCGTAGTTCAAGTGCCCTGCAACATGAAGGTATTTGATCTTTCCTTCACAGATTGAAGATTTAGGGTTCTATCACTCATCCGTTCCGCTTTGAGGAAGTATTTCATGAGTGTGCGCATGCAAAAGTATTGGATTCAAAGAGCTGCTGTAAAGCCTTTCTGTTCAATGATGTTCAGCATGTCTACAATTTTTTAGTAACTGCTTTGAATGTCTGTGCCTCAAAATGATTTATCTGTCCGGGAAATTGATCATTCGATCCAGAGCTATCAACTCCTCTTCAGTCAACTCAAGGCATTTAATAATGAAATGAGCCAAAGCTGCATGAGAAAAATCTGGAGAATGAGCTGGGAAAGAATACAATAGTACCAGGCGGTCCACTCTTCACTCCTACTCAAAATTCCATTACAACATGATTTTCAACGCTGATTACATTATGCAATCTGCGAGCTTTCATAGTGATGGTGTTTTGGGCGGAGAGGTAGGGGGGAAGGGTTCGGGTTAGGTTGGGGGGGTTATGGGAGAAGGGTTCATCTAACATTGTGCTATGTATAAAAGAACCATAATGTCATTCAATATTATTTAAAATGTAAGGCACATAACAAAAGCCAGCGTTATCTGGCGTGTTTTGCCATTTTGGTACATTTTTTAACCTCTGTACCACGGTAAGTAAGTGGTCAAAATATAAGTTTGAGTAGTGCAAATTATAGGAAATTTAATGCACTACAGAAGTGAATAGAGTGGTCAAAAATGTTATGGCCCAAAAACTGAAAAAGTCCGAAAAAATCGTGGTTTTTTGGCCCCCCTGAAATTTGCAATGGGTTAAACAAGACGTCCTTTTGAAATTAACACTACTGGTTGGTCACAAACAACACCTTGAAGTTTCAGAAAGTTCCGATTTTTTACAGCGACCCCCGATTTTGAGTACATATTGACTGGACTATAATAATGCACACAGACTTTAGTAGAGTAGAGCTATTAAAATTTAGCATAGCAACGAGAAGCGCGACAACGGGCGTAGAAGCGCTACTACGGCCATAGAAGTGACACAACGCCAGTTACTGAGAAGCGCTACTAAGTGGCTACGTGTGGAGGGAGAACCAACCACCGAGAAGTGCTGCTAAGTGGCTTCGTGTGAAGGCGACCTTAGAGTCCCGATATTGCGAGTTGAATTGGGACCGAGAGTACCTCCGGATTGTGAGAAACTCAAATTACACGGAATATGCAGAGGTTAAAATAAAACTACCATTTATAGTCCTCGTATAACCACAAAAATGGAAGTTTTATTTAATGTACAAAAATATAAATTTAATTTTTAAATAAATCATAAATAGTTTTTTTAAACTACACTACAACGTTTACGAGCACCGATGTCACGCCAACGACAGAGTAATACGGTATCGGCTGCAGTAGCTTCGGGTGGTTGTTCAACGTAAAGTATCGATGCATCCAAATCAGCGATTAAACAAATTAATGTTGCACACAATACAGTAATGGGACCGATTTATTTTTAGATACTAGAATTGGTGCCGAGTGACCTTGCAAGAGAGGGGTGGGGGAATACGGCAGTGGCGGGAAAAAAATTGTTTCTATGGTATTTTTGTATACTGAAGGTATTTTATTTGTGGCTCGAATTACACCGATTATCGCGACTCGAATTACCGAGACTCTGCCATATCAACCAACTTGGTACATTTAGAATCAGTTAATTTTCGTTTAACAACCACCCAATCTTTTTTAGTTTAGGTTTATGTGTCTCTATTACACAAAAAAAATTCATTCACGCAAAAACTCTGGCTCTACTGAGCATGTGTCTGGATTTAGGTTACCCTATCCAATACAAGTGCTTCTGTCCTAATCAATCATCATTTCAGTGAAAATATCAGAGAGTACAATAATCTGTTTGCATTTCTTCGCCACGGGTGCTGTAGAGCGAAGCGAGCAGGGAACGGAACCCACTAATATAATATATAAGGCATGTCAATATTGTGTGACAAAGTACACAGTTTCGCACAGTTGAACTTCAAATGATTCTAAAAACGTGCACAGAATAAAAAAATAGTTCCTCCTTACAATCAACCAACTTTTAAAGAAAACAATCTTTATCTGATGTTGAAGTTAGCTAGCTAGAAGATTCCACATGAAGTATATACAGTATCTAAATATAAGGTTACAATTACATAGGTACTCAATTTACAATCAGTACACGAGAAAAAACACTCGTTTCGCTAAAATACAGGCATCCCCATTCGTATTACGAAATCTTTACAACTCATCGATTTCATAGTTAAATTATGATCAGGCTACTAAATACGTTACACCATGTTTACCAATAAATACTCCTTTCCCGGTCTTTAACTGTTGACATAAGTAATGTAAGCAATTCCATTATATAACTTACATAATAATAACACCAGTATATATGCTTTGTTTGTTTAAACATTATAAATAAGTATAAGTCAAGCGAAGCTAAGTATTTCTTGTTTATTGCCGCGTAACAAATGGCTCATAATTAAAAGGTATCAACTTAACATATTACACGTAAATCTATATTTGAAGCTGAACCACGTGGTCTATTTTAAACGCGTGATAATCATTTTAGCTACTATTCATACCAAGTTCTACGGTTAATAAAATAATTATGTGTAGGCGAGAATTAAACAGCGACGGTTTTGTGTTACAAATGTTAGTAACTTTACACCTTTGTTATCATTGCCTCATAGGATAGGATTCGACTAATCACCTTTATTTGGTCGAAGTCGAGGCCAGTTTTACAATCTTTAAAAAGTTAATACTAGACAAATAGGAAAAAAAACATCTTGTAACGTCTTTAATAACTAAAAAAAACAAAAACATAAATTATAAACAATCAAAAAAGAAAGAAAGCGGTCGTAGGACTGCCGACAGCAGTGAAAACTGTCATGAATATAAATCGTTGGTTATATTGAATTAATCCGAAATTTAATCATTGTTTTTATCTTGTCCTTTTAAATTGAAATTAAAAAAAAAATAGCACAAGTATGATTGTTTATAGTCAAATAATAGTTATAAAAAAAACGTAATTTTATGTTAGGCCTATACTGAACCAACATACGTTACTTTGATGCATTTACATTCGTTACCGTAGCAACAAAGTTAGCAAAAATGAAAAAGTTCCATGTCCATTTTAGAGGTTCCACCAAGTACACTAATACTTGGTAAGTTGTATTACCAAGGAAGAAGAAAAAGAAAAAACGCATCGCGCGTTCGCGAGTAAGTGCGTATCGCGAGCTCGTACATTACTTTATATCATCCAAAAAGTGCTAGGTGCGCCTAAAGTTGTCACTCTAAAAATGAGAGAAACTATGTACACGTGAAAGTGAAAGTCAACAGTAAAGAATAAAAACTCGGCCGGGAACTGCAATCACCACTCCTTTCAAAGAAACATCAGCACTTTATCACTTACAAATTTCTGAATGGAAGAATATTCAAACCTCCAAAAGGAGGTGATGTATGTTCTCTTATAAATCTATTTGAAATAATAAAACTTAAAATTATCTTAACACTAGTAAACCTCCCTCAAAAATCAAAGGCGGATTAATTAGATACACATCATAAATACATCATGTATACAAAAAAGTATTTAAGAACGACAGACTTTATCTATACATACCTAACTATGCTGACGGGGAACTCGGTAAATGAGTAGGTACAAATTATAACGGTAATAAAACTGTAGGCCTATTTGTTAAAACTTTTTATTTGTATAAATTATTATATATCTAAATAAAGATAAAACATAATATGATCTTTTAATTGCTTTTTGTTTCATAATGATAGTTCAAATGGTCAGAAGTACTAATACAGTATTATAATGAAGAAATTAATAATGGAATATTATGTTTATATCTTATACGAAGATGTACGAATGTTTCCGAAGTTAATCGAAGGAGTATATCTTCTTTAAATTTGTATAAACGAATATTTTTATGATAAAAGGTTGTATTTATATACAGCTTATTAGCTCAAAGCAAATATTATAACGTATTATAGTATACATTTGTTCTATAACTCATATCTAAAAATATCAACTTCGTAAGAAATAATAATGATTGAAGTTGTAAACATAATCTATACTGGGTTTGTTTAAGTGTTACATATGATGGGTGAAATCAGCTGTTATATTATATGTTACTCACGGACGTACACTCGCTTTCATAGGAGTTGATTCTAAAAATAAAAATTACCTTCACATTCTAATAATAAAACTAAAAATTTCCTTTGCATTCTACCAGTAAAACTTAAAATTATATTAACATTCTAATAACAAAACTAAAAATTACCTTTGCATTCTAACAGTAAATCTTAAAATTACCTTTACATTCTAGTAATAAAACTAACAATTACCTTCATATTCTAAAAGTAAAACATAAAATTACCTTTACATTCTAACAGTAAAACTTAAAATTATATTAACATTCTAATAATATAACTAAAAATTACCTTTGCATCCTAACAGTAAATCTTAAAATTACCTTTACATTCTAGTATTAAAACTAAAAATTACCTTCATATTCTAACAGTAAAACATAAAATTACCTTTACATTCTAATAATACAACTTAAAATTACCTTTGAGTTCTAATAGTAAAACATAATATTACCTTAAAATTATAATAATAAAACTTAAAATTATCTTTAAATTCTAAAAATAAAAATTACCTTTACATTCTAATAAGCTAAAATTATTTAAACAATATTCTTAAAAAGAATATATAAAAAGGCATTTGCGATTCAATTACTTAAATCAAATGTATGGAATGGGATAAATAGTCTTCAATTAATTAAACTCAACAAATTTAACAATTTACACATATTAGTAGCAGGGAATTGTTTACAGAATATGGTCACTAGAAACAAATATACAAATGGGGTAGCTACACTATACAAAATAAATTGCACTAACTTCCTACAAGCTATAAGGCTAAGTTTGAGTAATATTATTCTTGAGATAAAAACCATTTACAATTCGATTACTTTCGTCAAATTAATGAAATGGGATCCATAACGAAGCACTGCCGGGCCGACTACTTGATTATAAAAGGAGTAACGTGTTGACCAAAACCTATATGGAAAACAGATTGGTACAGCCATTTTGAGTGCGCTGGAGTCTCAATGTTAACTCCACTGTCAAGTCACTGTAAACGAAACAACAACAATCAAATTTAGGAAAAAGCAGCGACTTTCCGACAAGCAGAGCTCTGACTATACTGGGAAAAAACATTTTGTAGCGTCTCAGCCGTCTTAGCAAGGAAAACACTTTGTTGCAGATATTGCCTACATGATTTCACCAAGTAAGCGTTCTATTATTATATACAAAGATTTTCACTCCTTCCTTAAATTCGAAATTACTATTCTTGATCGTTATATTAGCACAGATCAAAAATCAATATGATTTAATAAATGCGGGTAGCTTATAATTAATTACCTGCGACCATGACGTGCTGAACAAACTAACTGCCGAAATAATATCTTTATTTAGAACTGATGGACTGGGAGTGGAATACCACACGGAAAACGATATAATTTGATTCCTATGACACTGTATTTATATAGGGTATGTGTCTTTACTTTATACCTGAACCAGTAAGTGCAGTTTAATTAGACCTAATTTTAAATTTGTAGGTTAGTTGTTACGTATTTGAAAATGAAATAAAGCGTCTATTCTTTGTAACGTAGAACTAATAACTCGATCCCGTAGCTGAACCGAATTCGTGTGCATCTCGGCCTCCGATCCAGGCTCACGCGCTGCTTCGTTCAGCTCGCGGGCTTCGAGTTTACACCTCGACGCCTCTCATTATATACTGCGTAGCTTCGCTCGCAGCAGACAAAATCAACTCCAACTTGCGGCCTAGGATAAGAAGCTGCTTCCACGGTAAAATCCCCACGTGGATTGGAACCTGATATTTTAATTTATTTTACGTTTTAATCGATTTTAGGGAATCAGAAGGGCTATAAGGTCATGTAAAAAACAAAAAGTTCAGAATAAACTCATACATTTATTTTTTTAGATAAAACCCTAAAATGGTTCATTCCAGTACCAAAAGTAGTTACTTCCGATCACGAAATGTGCTTCCGGTTGTTGGATTTTTTTGGCTAACGACCTCATACGAGCGACTTAGTAAACCACCCAACGTGTGTACCAAATTTGGACCAAATCGGACGTAAAATGCGGATATTAGAGTGCAAACACATAAATAGGCTACATATATAGAGTATATAATTTTTAATGACACTCCAAAACGGGTTCTGCGGACCATGATCGGTGCTCATTGACCACTCCCGACCTTAGGTCTCGCGGTAAGAACCACAACCGCAGTTCATCTTTCCTTTGGAAATTCGCAAATAAAGAACGGGTAATGGAATATCATTCGGGGAAAACGAACATCATTAGCTGAATTGAAACATGCGACATCCTAAAAACCATCTTACCAACACTTATAAGTATAACAGTGGAAGGAGGACACGTAGGTGGTTTTTTTACATCAAGTTTAGTAGTCTTATACTTTTTCGCCGAACATGAGGTTATTGGACAAAAAATATTTAGAAACTTATTCAGATGTAACTTTTCCAATTGAATACAATACCACTCCAAGCGAGTTCGTTTTGTGATAACCATAAGTAAAGAATCAGGTAAGTTTCTACAGATGGTCGGGGTGGAAAATGTTTCTCTTAAAAATACTGTAGTCTGCTCATGAGTGAACTCTGGCGACATTCTCATCAACTTGCAGCCGGAAGGGAGAACCACAATCGTATATATTGTGTAGTACTGCTAAATATCAATTTACATTAATTTGCCTAAATTGCATTCAGATTTGTACAACACATAAATTAAAAACTAATTTAAATAACTATATACAGCGTAAAAATAAATGTTATGTTTTGCATATAAATTGCTTCGTTATTATTAATCAATTTTTAATAACCTTTTCATTCGAAAACAAAGCGACAATTATTTAAGAATAATAACAATATCACTAATTCTCGTACATATACGTTTAACGTAACGCGTTTCAACGACATAGTCGTCAACCTAAGTGATGCATGAACTACAACTAACAAATTTAAAAAAATCTTAGAACTAAGCTACGTATTAATATCCTTCTACACGAGTGGGCGTGGTCATTGTTCTAAACAAACAATAGGGTTAAAGTAACTTGTACAAAAGACAGAGAAGTTATATATAAAACTCACTTCGCTAACCAACCCCGGCGACCCATTATTATTGTATACTCAACACTATTGCAAATAGATAATTGTATACTCTGATATTTTCACGTAAATTACGATTGATCGGTGTCCTATACATAGCTAATGTAAGATAGAGATCGAAATAGACACGCCCAACCAAAATAATTCGAATTAGGGCATGCGTTGTAATTTCACCATTAATATTTAAATATTCAATAAGCATTTCAAACAAATTTTGATATTACCAACTAAAAGAAACAATATAATATGTAACACCAGATGTTGGATTTATAATACAGTAAGCTCATTTTGTTTGCTTTTACCTAATCTTAAAAAAAAAACGTTAGTAGAGAAGAATATTTACCTGATTCTAAGTAGCCAAATCGGTTGCAAAAACACGTTTTGGTTCATTGTAGGCCTAACCTAAAATTAAGTTTTTGATCCAAATTTACTGTTTTATTTATAATAGGTAACAACAGATGTTCGAATTGAATTATAATACAGTATGCATTTTTAGTTGATTTGTGTTTGTGTTTGCTTTTAGTTTGTTAATCTGACCTAAAGTAGCTGTTGGTTGTGAATAATAATAAACTGATTCTAAATTTGCTAAGTTGGTTGCTGTGACAATGAATTTAAACAAACGTGTAAGTAAAAATTATAGAGCTGGAAGTAAACCCCGAATATTCACTATTTATATAGTTACAAACATATTATAATACAGTGCATTTTTCATTGATTGTTGTTTGTGTTAGCTTTCATTTTGTTAACCTAACCTAAAAATGCTGTTAATTGTGAATAATAATAAACGGATTCAAAAATTTTGAAGTTGAATGTTATCAGGCGCGGATACAGGGGGAGGGTTATGGGGGGTCATGACCCCCCCCCAAAAAAAATATTTTTTTAGGCTTGATTTATATGTTTTATTTGACCCTACAAGCCCCAAATAACACTATACTGTCGTCTCAGCCCCCCAAGCAAGTGGCATCCACCACTATTGTATCGTCTGATTGTGTTTAATATTTCACCCACTATAAATCATCCAATCTCAATAAAACAAAAACGATTGGAAAGGAAATGTTTTAAACATTAATTTTTGTATTTACAAATTTGTTCTAAATCATTTACATATTATGTAATCATCGTTTGTAATTGTAGTTGTCTAAAAACATGACGCCGCGCGAGGAAACAAAAGAAAAGACTCAAAAATTGTCACTTTTCTAAGGCTCATAATCGTTAGACAGACTTGTTTTGATAAGAATATATTACCTTTGGATTCGTCAAGATTTGAACTTTGTAACATTGTCTTCCAATCATTCGTCACTCTTATAATTTTTTAGATATGAAGTTTTCTGTAAACCCTTAAGATTTGACAGTTTTTCAACTAATGAGGAAGCATATTTTGTAATCGATAAATCTAGTACAAAACAATATACTTGTACATTGATGTTGATATTTATTTTAGTGTAAATTCTATATTTTAGTTTGATATAAGGAAACCCTGATTTACTGTTCATGGGCTACAGTTATAGGTCTTGTCTGTGAAATATGTACCATTGCGCCGATTGTCTTAACGCGTTTAGCCCAGCCAATAGAGCAAATTGAAGTCTAATTTTGTTATTGAATTTAACAGCAAGCGACATCAAAAGTGACTTTAAGGGTAGCACAAGGGTATGTAAAATACAAAAACTTTCAGGCAAGGAGCTTTTACGCATTTTGTATAAACAAAAATTACAATAAATTATGACTTTTTGGGTATTTCGTTAAAATATTATAAAACATTATAAATGAATCACGATACTACCAAAAAAACCTACAAATTGCTTTTATAGACCCGGATTGGACTGTTTTTCAATGAGAAAAGTCGGAAAAACGCTTCAAATCTACCATTTTTTAAAAGTTCATATCTTTGTTAATTTACAATATTAAGGGCAGATTTTTCAGAAAATGATTGTTTATCATGTGTTCTTCAAACAGGAAGAATATGACATTTGTCGCATTAATAGTTTTTTCACAATTGAAGTATAAACAATGTAGGCCAGTATCTTGCATAATGCGCCCAATTAACCTGAGAGGCCCGTTTTAAATTTACCAAACGGATTCTGAAAGTAGACAATCTACAATTCGTATATCTGCGATTTTTTTAATACGGTTAATAGAGTATAATAAAAATGCTTCAGAACACAGCGCGAAACGCGTAAATTTGCGGCCGACGCCGATGGTAAATTTGCCAGAAGGCGGTAGTGACGGAAACAGCAGCCTGATGCGCGCAGCCTGCCATTCTCTTCTCCTCCGCATTATGCAAGATAATGGCCTAAATTGTTTATACTGCAATTGTGCAAAAACTATTAATGCGACAATTTTCATCTTCCACCTGTCTGAAGTACATATACTAAATTTCCAAAAGATCTGCCCTAAATATTGTAAATTAACAAAGATATGAACTTTTGAACAATAGTAATTTTTAAGCGTTTTCCGACTTTTCTCGGTGAGAAATGGTCCGATTGAGGTTTTCAAAAACCATTTTGTAGATTTTGAATTCTCTACAAATGTTTCGTTGGAAGTATTGTGATCCTTGCATAAATTTGTATAATATCAACAAACAACCCAAAAAGTCCAAATTGCTATTTTTGTTTATAAAAAATGCACAAAAATTCCCTTGCCTGATAATTTGTATATGTTATACACCTATGTGCTACCCTTAAAGCCACTGTGGATGTCGCTTGCTGAAATTCAATAACAATAAAAAATTGGTTGGGCTAAAATTGTTTTACGGAGCGCGCCGCTGTATGGAGTTGTATGACTTCAATAAGTAGAGCTTGTGTTACGTTGTTTTAAATTTAATGAAACAAAGTAGATTTAATGATCGAGTTGTGGAGTTATGATTTTAGTACCGTTCCTGTTAACTGTTCAATAATTATGTTTTATTTTATTATTTAATCTGCAAGAAACACTTGCTCTTTCAAGAAAATATTTATGGCATAGAAATTCATTAAAAAACAATTTCATAGAGTTTATACGTATTTTTTAATTCCCCAGATCCGTTGTTGTTAAATTCTTGGTAATGTTGTTTTCGACTTCTTATGACACCTCTGAAAAAAGAAATCCTGTATCCGCCCCTGGTTGTTATGCTAATGAATGTAAACAAACATGTGTTGCTAAGCTTTTATTGACAGATATCCAATTTATAGTTTTATCGGAATTTTCAAAATTTGTACACTTTAAAATACAATTTTGCAAAATCCTTTCTTAGTGTGCGTCTACGACCCCATAACATTTGAATTTTCGTATTTTTATCTTAAGCAGTTCTTGCTGTATACGTTGATTATAAATCAGTCAGTCAGAACAAAGCCTCTTACATATACTTATAGATATATTTCAACTCGAACGTGATTTCTTTATACAAAATCAACTCGTTGCTTAATTTTACCATTAATTAACGGGAGAAACAACGACAAATATATTTCAACGAAACTACGATCAATGTCACATAACGCATTGTGGTGACATAACATACTGTATACCTGTTAGCAATATCTGCAACTTAAACGTATGTAAAATTCCTATCGTAAATATTAAACCAAGTAATTACAGTTGTTACAGATCTGAAATTATAAATCCAAATGCATATCAGATGGTGAAGTGAGACAGAGACAGTGCTGCTAGATCTCGAGACTTTACGGCTGAGATCTGTTATCGACTTTGATCATCATACGATCTACATATATTGAGAGCAGGCTGCAACTGTAAGAGGTGGAACAATCTTTGTGTAGCTGTATATCGTTACAACTTTTAAATCAGTCAGATTGAGTAAGGAACCCTCCACCTTGTAGTGTTGAATAATTCGATCACGCAGCTGAACCGCTGACGCGAGTTGAGCAAATTTCCAAAATTAAGTTTACTACGAAAAAGCCTCCCGAGGTCGCTGTTTCAGATGGGTTGATAAAAGAATTCCTAGGGCAAAATGAATCTCCAGGAATAGAGTTATCAAAAGGCTTGTAACCTAAAATCAAAATCTAATAAATGCACTTGTAAAATATAACGATAATAAAACTATGCATACATTTCATAATTTCTTCATTACAAAGTTTTCTTTCGTTTAAAACAAACCGAAGGAAAATCGGCCCCTTAGATGTCCAGAAATAGGTATTAATAGGACTGTAATCTAAAACAAAAACAACTTATAAATATAACGGTGAAAAAAATTACATTTCAAAATGTCTACATAATAATGCCAACATTTGTTTTCAATTTTTTTTAAACCGCACGAAAATCGGTCTGGTCGATCTACAGAAAAAGGTTTCAAGAAGGTTGTAGCTTAAAGCCAAAACCCTCAAAAAGTGTCCTTTTAGATGAAATAAAAATGACATTTCATCATTTTTTTAAAATATTAATGACAACGGTTTTCGTTGATTTAAAACAAACCGCACGAAAATCATACCGGTAGATCTCCAGAAATATGCATCGATTTGGCCACCAAACGTTTAATGCTATGCTGAATTATTATAGCCTATAATCAGGATATGAAGACCTCCCTAAAACAACGTTGTACATCACATTTTTCTGAATTCTAAGTTATTTGATCTCACGTTATAGCTTATGGTACTAAATAATCAAAAACGGGGAAATAAAAAAAACTCAAAGATTGAATTGCAGTATATAATATAAAAGCGAGAAGGGACGCGATAGGCAATACGGTAGCAAGTAACTAAAGTGTTTTTTGTAGTCAAGTTTCCTTAAGGCAAGCCATAGAGTGGGTATTGCGGGATCTTCCTGATACCGGGATTGAATCTAGGCTAGACCAGGTAACTTTTCATATCTGTGGTTTGAGGGTAGGAGGGCGGAAGTAAACAAACGGTGGTTGGCTCACTTTCAATCTGACGGAATATGGCTGGTTACCTGGTCTCCGACTTGGAATGTTTTGCATATTTTTACTAAGACATTTATGTATATATCTATTTTTTTTTAACACAAAAAATGGTTACACTTATAATAAGCTATGAGATGAGATGAAATAAATAACTTGGAATTCAGGAAAATGATATAGAACGTTGTTATAGGGAGGTCTTCATATGTTTTATAATTTCAACCATTTGTTTGGGAAATTGGTCCACTCACAAAGGCGCTGAATAGCTAAATAGTTACTGCCGGTCAAAAAACGTGCTTTCAATTGTTGGATTTATTTGGGCTAACGAACTCGTCTGGGCTACCTAGACAAAAAATGTGTGAACTAAATTTAGACTAAATCGAAATTAAAATCCAACCGTTAGATTGAGAACAAATATATTGTTATATACATTTTAATGACACCCCAAAACGTGTTCTAGAAACCATGATCGGTGCTACTGGGGTCTCACCCTTAGGTCTCACCATAAGGGACACTGCAATAGCTCATTTTTCCTATGGAAATTCGCTAATAATAAATTCAGCGCCTTCCTGTTAATGTAAAAAAAAATTGAAACCCTAATATCAAACATATCAATTCAATTTTTGGAAGTTCGCTAAACTCACGTCAGCAAATTATTTGTCTGTTTTTATAAATACGTCATTTGCGTAAATTGCACGTACTCAGTGAAAATGTTTATACGATTGGACTTCCGAAATTAAAGTTTGTGTTAAACTAAATACATCCTGTAATTGTTTATTACCAAGCAACAAACCACGCGTTGGATTATTAGCGGATTCACTCTCACAAAAGCTGATTACAACATGATTTAAATAATTAAAATATCACTTGACACGATTAAAACTAAATACGTTGCACAGGGATAGTTTAAACACTCCGGTCGTCGTTTCCATTTATTTAACATGACGCGTTTCAATTAATTCCGCGCCCAGAGCTTACGGGAGATGATTTCTGTGTTTTCCTCGCTTTACACGTTTCGTTGTTTATTTGATATCGGCGGAACCTTTTCCAATTACACGTTTCGACGGAACCGTTCAATTATGTTTTAATAAGTGTGTATCTAACAATTATTTAATGGGTCGAGATAACAAATAAAGGTTTACAAAACTGTGGTTTACTCAACCGATGTTTGTTCGTCGATTGAATTCCACTTACCGGGATTAACGAGTGTATACAAAAGTTTAATACTGTTTACCCCAAAGTATTTTTTGTAATATTAAAAAGGATGAGGAGGCTATATCGCTGCACCTAAACAAAGACTGCACCTCGCGAATGTAAACCTGATTCAACTTTGACGGATCAAAATGTAAATAGAAATAATTCGAAAACTAAATCTGTATGTTTTAGAATTTCAACCAACTATTTGGGAAATTGGTCTCACGAAGGCGTTGAATAGCTGCCGATGTGTATGAATTATATTAGTAGAACTTGTTTCCACTTAAACCTCCAGCTTCGCCTCGCAACGGTGAAACACTAAAATGATCTAAACTTAATTTTGGAAATTCGCTCAACTCACGTCAGCGTTTCAGCTGCTTGGTCAAATTATTTACAGACTAGTAGAATTAATTCAGATCACTTCTACTATCTTCATTGTCAGTCAGTATTAAGAAACCATCATACAAACTTTGTAACTTTATTTACATTGTTTGTTTACACTGTACACATCTACTATCTGCTTACACTGGAACATTGTTTAGTCGTAAAAGAACGTCTTATAGCATATCCATCGTGCGAACGATTCTATACTAACCCATAGCTCACGTTGACATAATGAAGCCATCACTACTTAAGCCTACGGTCGAATGCATTTTGCCGGGCGTCACCGAATGCAATTACATTTACACCAAATTGCTGTTAACTGTACAATTACAATTTATGGAAATCTGCTTGGATTGCAAACATTAAAGCGAGGCCTAGCCTGATATTACCTCGAGTTCTAGCCCGGGCTTTATCAAGAGATATTAGCTGCTGGTTGGAATCTATCGTTATTGCTTTCTATATAATATACAAAGAGAAAGTCCGTCTGATTAGCCATCCTGTATCGATTTATCACAAACAGGACAAACGATTTCATTAAAACTTTGTTTTTTGTTTTTTATGCGTTTGTCTGTCTGTTGCATTCTATTTCCACCAAAACGAAAAATTATAATGAAATTTTACATAGTTATACATCGTGCTAACCCACATTAAGTATCAAAACTACAAAAATATTTTATTAAGCATTTGGGAGATTTATGTTTTATACCATATAGAATGGCTATTTGTGTAAAAAAGCGTTACTAATGTATTATGTTTAGTTTGCAACGAAAAAAAAATATAGAGGGACATTCAAGAAGAAATGGAGAAACTTTCAGGACGTGTTCTGCTTGTGAAAATAAAGAAAAAAGTTCATATAAAAATTGGTTCGGAAATGATTCGTTTTCTCTCCTTTTTACAAAATACTTAATATTTTTGGTTGTAGGAAATAAATTGAACTCAAATTTTGGATACATATTTTATATGAAATTTTATACCCATGTACATAATACTAAAACGTTTTTTCTTATATAAATAAAAATCAGAACACAGTTTCTCATAAAAAACATTTAATCTTCAAACGCGTTTCGATGACCAGGTCATCATCATCAGTGATGGTTACAAACTTATAACTAATTTGGTAACATGGTTCTTAACTATATATAGGCAGAGTCTTAGTAGGGAGGGTTGTCTAAACATGTAACGAACAATGGGAGAACAGTAACTTTATGGTTATAGTGTCTAAAGGGGAAAAACATGAATATATATAAAAAGAGATAACAAAATAGCATATATATAAGTTAGAATCATACATAATACAGATACACTCATAAACTGTATATGTGAACATGTAGGATATATAATTTAAATGCTGATAAGTGAAAATATTACATCAATCAAAATACGTACATATAAACAACAAAGAATTCTAAGTAGATTCTAAGTCACATATTACATAATAACCCACAATACTAATACAATTAGATATATATAATATGTAAGACGTGTAATTTAATGTAAACATATAAAAAAAATCACTAAAAATACATTTGTACCATATACACAAAACAAAATCAAATGTTTAGTACTATTTTAATGCTATAATTTATAACACAATTAATTATAAGATGTCTCTCATATAAATCATTATTATGAACATGTGCTGATTCTGTTTGTACGATTGAAGCATTAATGAATACAAGAAATTATGGTGACAAATAAATAAATAACAATAAATATGAATACAAATAATTAAAGGAGAATGGAATTTTGAATGGGGCCTAATTCATTGTTGACTATAAGATTTTGGTTCCGGTTAATGAAGAGAGTTTCCCATGCGTCTAGTGAGTTCTGTTTTGTTACGTTTTTAAAAGGGTCGTGTTTTCTATCTTGAAAAAATGATTTTCTTGTAAGCAGTGTTTGGATATTGCTGATTTGTCGGGTCTATTGTACTTGAAGTGAGAGAAATGTTCTTTGGTTCTAATTTTTAAGTTTCTTATAGTTTGACCTATATATTTTTTCGGGCATATTTCACAAGGTATGCAATAAATACCTGACTTCTGAAGGTGGTGAATTTGATCTTTTGGTGATCCTAATATTTTGCCTAAACTATTATTACAGGTTAATGTTATGTTTAGGTTAGCGTATATATAAAAAGGCGGCAGTTTAAAAAGTGTAATGTAAAATATCTCGAAAACCGTTAACTTTACAAAAACTTTCAGGCAAGAAAAAGGTAATTTTTTAAAACAAACAAAAGTTTTTTATTTTTCCCCCAGCTCAAAAAATAACAGAGTTATCGGCTAAAAACTCAAAACATAATTTATTTCGGTACGTTTATTGTTGTTTCTGTATTGTATAGACCGGCGGTTCTCAATCTGTGGTACGCGTACCACCGGTGGTACGCGGGAACGTTGACAGTGGTACGCGAGCGTAATTAGAGTCAGAGAGAAACAATGCATATTGGCGACGGCGAGCGAGCGGCGACACGCTGAGATTCGTCACGGGAGGGTGAATCGCAGTGCCATACGGACCGTGACTACCCCCAGTCAGAGTTGCCAACCATAGTGATTTATCCCTAGAATTAGGGAAATTTTATGGCTTTTAGGGACTTAGGGATATTTTATTTAAAATCTCTATATTCTAGGGATTTCTATTCAACACAAAATGTTAGTTCACAAATTCTTATTTCTTTTTACTTTTTACGATCTTGTGTTCTTATTTTATGTCCTTTGTGTTTCTCTTGCACCTAGACACGAATTTCTTCAGAACTTCGTGCATCTAGCACAGAATTATTGTGATTTTTTCAGTTGATTTAATTTGTGAACTGTGCTTGGCATGGACCATGAATATGTTAAAAGATAATTTGTTTTGTGCTAATATCTATAGATCTCTTATAAAATTACAACCTTACATTTTAATTTTATTCTTAAAACTTAGGGCTGCGTAAGCAAAAGCAGCTTGGATTCAAATCACAAATAAACGCAGCTTAACGTAAAACGGGGAAGTGTGAAGGTTATATTTTCTCTTTTCGTTTGAAAACAATGGAATTAAATTCCGATTCAGACGCTAGGTAGGTATTTTAGGAGTACCTAGATTGGATGATTTTCATTGCTTACTCTTTCAGTAACAATGCTGGACCAAGTACGTCAGTTAAAAAATTGAAAATAAGGCACCAAGCAAAAGATGAAAAAGGAGAATTTGTATAAAAAATAGATATTAGATAAGTCATTAAACAGCTGTTTTGATGATTCCTATTATTTAACAGAGATATATGTAGAAGGTACTCGTAAGAGATGTGTTTTCTCTTTAAATTATACTTTTTCATGGTTCCTATATTATTTTAGTTTTTAGGACATATTGTACCTACCTAGTTAATCCAAATATCTGCTTAGTTTCATTTTTTTTGAAAAATATATGTTTTTCGAAAGTCTTATGTTTTATGCTATTTTTTAAAACTAGGGACTTCTAGGGATTTTTCAAGAGCTCATATAGGGATTTTTTTTAAACTCTGGTTGGCAACACTGCCCCCAGTCGAGTTATACACTTCGTTGGCGCCGAACGTTCTTACAGCTGCCTGCTTAGCAAGCATAACCAGCAAATTGAAGCGTTGTTGTTTCGTGTAGTTTGTGATTTTATTTCTCAGTGCGAATTTAATCAAGTTCAGTGTTATTAAATTGCTAATTGACGGACAGAAATGGATAAGTGGTTAGTGCGTCCTACGTGTGTTAGTTCTAAAAAGCAACGAACATTGTCGCCTAGCAAAGAAAATCCTGTTGCCGTAGTCTTAGATGTCGAGCAACCAAGCTGTTCCTCAACTTCCACACCATTGATTCAAACGTCCGAGAAGAACAAGAAATCAGCAAAACGTAAATATGATGAAAAATATTTATCGTTTGGTTTTACTTTTATTGGAAGTGTAAGTGAGCCTGTTCCACAGTGTGTTATTTGTTTGGAAACTTTGTCAAACCACTCAATGAAACCATCTCTCTTAATGCGACATTTTAACACCAAGCACTCCAATCTCAAAAACAAGTCTATAGATTTTTTTAAACGGAAAGAGTCGGAGTTGAGAGTAAACAAAACAGCAATCACATCATTTACGGGTTTGAACACTAGGGCTGTTGAAGCTTCATACAAGGTTAGTCTTAGAATTGCACAAGAACTAAAACCTCATACAATTGGAGAAACTTTAATTTTACCAGCAGCTAAGGACATTGTCTCCACACTTGAGACACTTATAGGAGAAAAATAAGTGGAGAAAAATAACAACTTGACGTCGTTTCCTTGTCTGATAGCACAGTTTCAAGAAGAATATCTGACATGGCTTCAAATGTAAAAGAAATTTTACTGAATAAAGTGAACAAAAGCAAATACTTTGCAATTCAAATAGACGAAACTACAGATATTACAAATTTGGCTCAGCTTTTGTGCTATGTTCGGTATGAAGACGAAAATGAAGTCGGTGAAGATATGTTGTTCTGTGAATCTTTATCAGCTCATACAACTGGGGAAGATATATTTGGTAAATTGAATGAGTTTGTGCTCAAGAATAGAATTGATTTCAAGAAATGTGTGGGTATATGCACGGATGGTGCAGGAGCTATGACAGGAGCTCAAAGTGGATTAGTATCAAAACTAAAAAGGGAAGCTCCACAGGCGCAGCATATTCACTGCAGCCTTCACAGAGAAGCGCTTGTAATGAAACGATGTCCTGCAGATTTGAAAGTTGTTTTGAACGAGGCTGTAAAGACGGTGAATTTGATTAAAAGCAGAGCATTGAATTCACGCCTTTTTCACAATTTATGTGAAGAAATGGATAGTATTCATAAACAATTACTGCTTCACACCGAAGTTAGATGGCTATCAAGAGGAAAGGTGTTGGCTCGAGTGTTTGAGTTACGGCACGAGATTTTCATTTTCTTGACGGATTCTGATTTTGAGCTGCGTAATCGTTTTACCAATGAACTATGGCTGTGTCGGTTGGCTTACTTGGCTGACATTTTCACTAAACTCAACGATGTCAACAGGAGTCTCCAAGGAACTTACAATACTCCTTTTCGGGTATGTGACAAAATTAATGCATTGAAACAAAAAATCAACTTTGCGGACGATGAAGCAAAGAAAGGCAAGGTTTCACTTTTTCCCTCTCTTGGCACCTTTGTAGAAGAAAATGAGCTTCCACTTAGTAGGACAGTACTTAGTGACATAAGTGAACATTGTAATGTGTTGAAGGCAAATTTGAGCAAGTACTTCCCAGAAAACTTTGCGGAGCATTTATGGATGAAAAACCCTTTTATTGACGTCAAGAAGTTGGCAATCCCAGAAAATTTCTCAACAGCTGAAAAAGAGCAACTGCTCGAGTTAAATTGTGGTTCAGATTTGAAGGAAGTGTTTAATCAAACAACCCTAATTGACTTTTGGATTCAAAGACGCCAAGACTACTATGAAATCGCCGACAAAGCAGTAACATTTTTACTGCCCTTTTCAACATCCTACTTATGTGAAGCTGGCTTCTCTTCCCTTCTATACCTCAAAAACAAGTATAGAAATAGACTGGCCTGTGTTGAGAATGACTTGCGTTTAAAACTTAGCCCAATCTCACCGAACATTGCAAGTTTGAGCAAATCATTACAAGCACACCCATCTCATTAATTTGTGTAAGAAACAATTTCTTTGTTTTTATATTTTGTTTACGAAATAAATTTTTTTGTTCTTTATCACGTTTATTTTCATTCTTCTTTACCAAATACTTATTTTTGTTTTTATAATTGAGCTTTATTTTTGCTTTCAAAATGATGCGTATTGGGAGAAGAATGTAAAATTTTACTACACTAATAATATTTAAAAAAAAGTAGTACTTGGTAATTTGAATTTATTGATAAGCTAAAAAGAGCTTGCAAAAAACTACTTAACAATTCTTAAATTAACAAATATTCTCATGCACAACATTATTATTTTTATATCAGTGGTACGTGAAAATACCATTTTATAACAAGTGGTACGCCACCAAAAAAGTTTGAGAACCGCTGGTATAGACAATACCAAGAAATCATGAAATTAATTTTTAGCCACTAACTCGGTTATGTTTTGAGGTACGGGTAAAAAAACCACGTTTTGTTTGTAATTAAAAAATAAAATGTTTTGATTTCCTATATTTTTTATGAAGTTAGCGGTTTTCGAGATATTTAAATATTTTGAAAAATAAATGGTTGATAACTGGAAAACGAAGCATTTCCGCATATAAGTTTATATGATTTTTTCCCTTTATTTTCACTAGTAGGACAAGTCCTGAAAGTTTCCCCGTTTCTTTCTGAATCACCCTGTATGAATAAACAATTCAATAAAGAATTAAATATAGACATAAAGAATAATTAAAGAATCTAAACACACCAAAAAGAGAAGAAATAACTATCATACACAAAATATAAAAGGTATAAACACTGATTGCGACAAATCAAGTATGATAACAAAAACAATTATTTGAATAGACGAATTAACACAGCCTTATTGCAAAATCAGTGTTTCAGATTAGCATTAGCCGAAGACATAAATTTTATGAAAGTAAGAACCCACTACCAACTTATATCTATATACAGGGTGGCTGCTGATAAATTACTTGGTACCAGTGACAACAAAGTGCATATTAATTGATTTTTACTACCATGCTCTTGGATTACTAAATAGTTTTAAACAAATTTAAATCGGTACTTGTTCACGTAAAATAGAAATTTTTTGACTGTGCAATGCAGTGTGCATGCATGTTTTAATTTTCAGAATTTTCATACAATTTCCAACAAGAATGACATAAAGTAATCAAGGTACAGTCATGTTCAATATTAAACGTTATCGGTGAAAATTGTAAATTATTGTAAAAAAATTAAGAAAATAACATGGTTTATATCTCTTCTATGGTACAATTTACGACTTGTCAAATGTCATTGAAAACTTTCCTAATAAATAAGCTTTCAATTAATGTAAATCCCTTACAAAAACAAAAATCACCCACACATTTTTATAAAAATATTTCTTAAAAATAACACATACACAAGGCTCTCATCATTTAGTTAAGAAGAACAGAAAGCTACATTATCTAAATTATAGGGTTATAATATAATTCAACACATTCAGTTCCTGCAAGAATTTTCATAATTGTTGTTAGTACTTGTGTTTATAAGGGCATGATTTTATGTACTGAGGTAATAAATTTAAAAATGTATTTGCAAGATAAGCGTAGAATTTTTTGAAAACAGTTAATTTAGGTCTCGGAACTTTAACATTTAAATTGTTACGCAATTTACACCAGGTACGCTTACATTGTTTCTATCACCACTTCGCTCCTAGAACAATTTAAGTACTTTGAAAATGTATACATTTTTAAGAGGTAAAATGTACAACGTTTTAAAAAAGAGGCGCAGAATGTTATAAAAGAGTCTTTTAGTCATTATTCTAATAACAAAATTTTGAAAAGTAATAAAGGGTTTGAGGGTTATGTTGTATGCTCCATCCCATATTGGTATTCCATATTCTAGTGGTTTTTAAAAATAAATTGTGATTTTAAATTCAATATGTTGTTTTAAACCAGTGTTGTTAAACTGTTTTACTTTGTGAATCAGTATTAAAAAAAAAAAAACATTAGATAAAACTGTAAGTAAAATTATTAAATAATTAGATATTGAAATACTCGTATTAAAAAAGTAACTTATGTTTTAAATTTACTGTCCTAAAAATGTTATAACTTTAGTTAAATGGCTTCTAATTTTACTTTTATGTAATGACTCATTTCACTCATTAACATTTTTTGCATGGTGGTGTAATCGAACTGTGAAATACTTCTTACACGATGCTTTCATTAACATAATAATATGATTTTGTTCGCCAAAAGCGCTCGGTACTAGGGTGGAGTTATGCTCGGCGCTGCCATCTTGGAGGAGACTCTCGCTAACGGGTCAGCTTCACCGATCGTCTCCCATAGCCTATCTAGGTTTTATACTATGTAATCATTGACTTCAGCATCGTGTACTCTATCGTTTACACGCTTTTTCGCCTCACCAGATTCATGTAATTAGAATAAAATTTATATATTATTTATCTGCATGAACTATGAAATCTAACAGTTTAAACTTCTTGTAAATTGGTAATTTAATTGATTTGTAGTAATGAAAAATATTTAGTGTCTTAAAAGTGTGACACGAAAATGTCACTAAGAGTAAACTTTTTTTGTTTTGGGGTTAAAAAGAAACTTCTAGGGGAAAAGTTGTAAGTAATTAGTTGATACACAATTTTTATTAAATTGTTTATTTGTTCTGTAAGATGGTAACAACGTTTCCCGCGCTCAACCAATTCGCCTTCACAACTTCAGTGAACTGACGCGACGCTTTGTTATATAACACGAATTTGATCGTATTCACAAGCTGAACTATGAAATTATAATTTTAAAGGCAGGAAGTGATCTATGGTAGCTACTCTTGCTTTTATTTTGGAAATAGATATTAGTTTCATTGCCGCTGTTTTTAATTAATAAACTGAATCACAAGTGGAACCAACATATAGCATGTAAAATGACTCATGGAAGAGGTAAATATTCAAAATGAATTAAGACATAACTTTAAATGATATTTTATTATAATATAAGATTAAACAATTGTTCATAGGCATTTTACGTGTTATTAAATAAAGTTATCTTCTGCCCTTTGATGCTTTGATCCATGGATTCCAGGCTAAATCATGAAATCGTATTTTGAAAAAAAAAATAGCAATTCTTTTTTACTAGTTGTAACTCATGTAAACAAAAACTGTTGCCACCAAAGTAATTTATAGTTTACAAAATGAGGAATATAGCAGTGACACGACGGGCTGAGCAGTGGCGATATCGAAAGTGCGCGTTTAACCTTTAAATGTGAGAAACCTAGGACCGTATAAAAAAAGGTTTTAAAAAAAAGTTTTTAACCAACTCATTTCCAACATTTTCTCAATTGAAGTTTGTTTCTACCATAAAAATAAAAAAGTGTACGATTACTAACTTTTTTATGTTCCAATTTTTTGGCTGATTATATTTTGTATTTTTATAAATCTGTTGACCGATTGATCTGTACGTTGTTTACTCCGTTGGAATCCTCAATTCTTCTAGATAAGAAATATGTAAGTTTAATTGCAATCGGATGAAGTTGACCTGCAAGTGGAGGGAGGAAGGAAGTTTTTCGCTTCCAAAACTCCACTACGCTAGCATTCCAGGTGTATTAATAGAGTTCTATGGTACTGACTGACAGACATAGAATCAAAGTAAAGCAAACATTACTTAAGACGAAAATTTAAAGGTATATTCTTATTGAGTCATAGACTTACACTAAGAAACAATTTTGAATAAATTTCACTCCAAGTCCTAAAACAGATAAAACAGCTGATTCGAATCAAAAGTTTTCCAACACATGTATGCAAAATGCCGTAGCAACCAATTTAGCAAATTTATAACCAGTTTATTATTATTCACAACTAAAAGTTGTTTTAGATTAGGTAAAAGCAAACAAAAGGCGTAGACTACTGTGTTATAAGTCAAACATCTGGTGTTACATATTATATTGTTTCCTTTAGTTGGTAATATCAAAATTTGGTTGAAATGTTGATTATTTAAATATTAAGGGTGAAATTACAACGCATGGTGAAATTATTTGGGTTGGTAGTGTCTATTTCTATCTCTGCCTTACATCTATGTATAGGTCATCCTACACTGTATGTATGCCTACTAGGAAGTACAGTAATGTCAAAAATGTGCACACGTGTACACATGCATTATGCTACGAGTCCTCCAACGTATGAACAATAGTCTGACACTTAGACTATATAGTTAGGGGGTAAAAACACAATAGCCAACCCGCATTTAAACATGCATGTCGGTAGCTTGCTTGCGACGAGGGGTTTAATAACAGCGAATGACGCTATACGCATATGCAATATATTAATAATATTTTTATTTTTTCAAATCTCGTGTGAGCTTTTACATTTAGTTGGAAACTGTACCAATCACTGCAACCCGTTATAGGCGATTGATTAAATAATAATAATCTCTCTATATAAAAAATTAATGTTTCTTTGCTTCTTTATTTCTTTGTCCTCTTTAGACTCAAAAACTATTCGACCGATTTCACTAAAAATTTCACAAATTCATATTAATGTCAGGAGCGTTTATACATGCCAATTGGGGATTGAAATGGGGTTGCTATCCCTATACAATAAATACAAATTGAACTAACTTCCTACAAACTATAAAACTAAAATTGTACAACATTATTCTTAAGTTATATTAAAACTATTTACAATTCGATTACTTAAGTCAACGGGATGAAATGGGATAGCTATCCTTAAAATTAAATAATCATTTAATTCACTAAAAACTATCATTTAATTCAATTTACACATATCAGTACCAGGATTGTTTAGAGAATATGGTCACAGCAATCAAAGAGATTAAAGTGGGGTAGCTACCCCGGTACAATAAAAGTAATTTCACTAACTTCCTAGAAAGTATAAAGCATAATGTATGTAATATTATTCTTAAGCGATATAAAAAACCATTTACAAATAGTTTTCTTAAGTCAAGGTAATGAAATGGGATAACTGCCCTTAAAATGAAATAATAATTAAAATGGGATAGCTACCCACATAAAATGGATCACATTAACATTAAAAACCCACATGTTTAATACTCACTCTACCACCTGTCCTTATCATAAGAATTAGTCTAACTATACATTTACACACTCAAGTCAAGCAATAGCAAAGCATTGCCGGGACACCTAATAATAAATAAAATAAACATTAAAAAATATATTCAAAAAATAATCAGTTCTTATGATAAAATCACTTACGAAGTTCCACTGCGGCTGTGTGTGGTTACCACCTAACACTATTAATGCATACAATAGAAAACTTAATAGTAATAATAACAACAATATAATAGTAATACACAATTATACCTATAAAACAATAGGAATACAATTTACAAAATACAGAAAAATTATTAAAAAACAAAATTAAAAAAAAAGCAGAAGTGCCACGTAGCCTATGTGTGCGAAGAAGACCAATCTCAGCTCCTTAATCAACCCCACAACGTACAAAGAGATACTTTTTTCCACCATCATTCTTAACAAGCCATTAGCGACACTGAATGTGAACAACCAATTTTTAACTTTATTCAGGAAATTTTGTAAATTAGTAGTTTGCTTTAGTTGAAGCGGTAGCTGGTAATATTCTTTGGGACCGACAAAAAAGCCTCAGAAGTCTTATTACGTTTAGGTCTTCAGACAAATCATAGTGCCTGACATCTAATCCTGTAAAGATATCGGCGCGAATGTTGGCACTTGACCTTGCCCGGGCGTGATGGGCGAGGAGTGTGGTGAAA
>JAGFPH010000299.1:78759-98735 GCA_018207615.1 Philaenus spumarius | reverse complement strand
GCATGATCATCTTATTTGGGTTCCATAAAAACCTGATGTTCTTATTTGGGTTCTATACAAACGTATAATTATCTTATTTGGGTTCCATAAAAATATGATGTTCTTATTTGGGTTCCGTACAAAAGTATAATCATCTTATTCGGATTACATAAAAAATAAAAACTTGATGTCCTTATTTGCGTTCCGTAAAAAACAGTTGTTCCTATTAGAGTTCCGTATAAACAGGTGTTCTTAAATTAGGGTTCCTGAAATACAGGAGATCATCTTATTTGGGTTCCGTAAAAACCTGATGTTCCTAATAGGGTTCCGTATAAATAGGTGTTCTTATTGGGTTTCTTTCTTCTTGAATTAGCATTCAAGTCATAAAACAACTTCGCTACTGTCAAAAACTAGGTTGTCAATGAAAATTTGAATTAAACTCGTCAAATAGTCGAAAATTGTGAATACTTAACAAGTCGTGTATATAATCGTTCCTCAAACTCGTCAAGTAATAAACCGATTTCAATCACATGCATCCTAAAACTACCCACAGAAGACGTACACGTGGCTCTCTAGTGGTTCCAAACGGACACTTTGCTTTTTATATACAACGAGATAGAGATTCTCAGAACAGAGTTAAACAACAATAAAACTCCCGTTGTAATCACAAACTGTGCACATCTATCAATTCCATTCAAGTACAGTTTGGTGTTATCATTGTTATAATATTCGTTTAAAATGAACGTTTTTTTCCCGTTCAGAGAATAATTGCAACCAAACAATTGGAACGAGATTTGTCTGCATGGAAAGAGGCATTCGATTCTAGGCCGTATACAATTAATGTCTTCATTTAATGGCCGCAGATTCCAATATTGCATTTTTGCCCGGTTATTACTTTTTTTCCCAGATATGTGATGATTTTTATTTTTGTATTTAATGTTTGTTGGATGTATACAAGTGGAAATAACGGTTCGAGATATTTTCCATGTTTTGTGGTTTTAATTAAGTTTAGATACTGCGCGGTCGTTATCTCGTTTATCTTAAAACTAGCTGTCTTGACCGGGTTTGTCCATGCTAGTAATAAGGAACACATCCCAGGGGGTTTCAAGACAACTTTAATTTAACAAAATAAAAGTCATTATGTGTAAACAACCCGTCTACTATTTTGGAACTTCCTAATCTGCAATATTATTATTAATTTAACCGAAAGCATAAATTTATACATTTGTGTGTGTTGAATGTAAATTTTAATTCCAAGATATTTGTATGGCTAGGACAAAATAGACCCATACCGTCCTATTCGATATAACTTGACTTTCATCGAACTTTGAAGATAATCTTTTGTAATTTGTAGGAAATCGTTCATGAACGTCTAAATTATAACTAGTAGATGACAAAAATTATACATTTTCAATCAAAATGTTTGCTTATAAACAATACGAGATTTTCAATCGAGTCACTTGATAACAGTGAAACAGTGAACATACCCTACTAACTATACATTGGAGCTTTATGTACATTTAAATGTCGTACGCACATGATCAAACTAAAACTAACCACTGGCATTAGTAAAAAGTCTAGAAAGTGTATACATGCGATATTCTAGTCACGCTCGAGCACTTTACCAATGTAATATCACAGGCTAGCCTCCTCAAGGTTGGCTCAACTCACTGGATTCGATGCTTTTACTGGAGTAGTATTACATCTCCTTAATATCCCACATCATTTAGAAGACAACACTCGTAAAACATTTTCAAAAGAAACATGCTGTTAAATTCAGAGAATAAAAAATGTTAAAATTACGTATGCAATCTGAAATTTAATACAAAATAGGGATTTCATTAGACGTTTTAAAGTCGGCCAACGGAGAAATGGTTCATGTTGCCACAATTTTAAAACTACCAAGTTTAAAAAAAAAAACTAGACAATCCTTTAAAATTAGAGCTGAAAATGTATTTTGCCTTTTGATAAAAACCGAGAACTCCAACCAGGTGAAGACATTTTGTACACCCGGTATTTATTGAGCGAAGCTCTTATACTACACTCTGGCTTTTTATTTGCACATACTCCTCCTGAACGGCTGAAGTGATCCGCACGAAATTTGGTACGGTCATAGTAACTAACTATGGGCCGGTATAAATCTGAAATGGTCCAAATCGGACGTCAGGGTTTTGCCCTACGGCCTTTAAAGTTACAATGTTATTTTAATAGAAGAAATATTTTATTTGGTTTATTTACTGTGTTTTGATTATACAGCTGTTATAAGGATCACATCTGACTTCAGACTGTTACTATCAGCTGTTTGTAAATACAATAGTTTTATGTGCAATTGTTGTTTTGCAGCTGTTTGTACATTCAGTAGTTTTCTGTGCAATTGTTGTTTTGTTTAAGTCAGTGGTTTGTTTACCTTAAATAACAAACCAAATGAATATTATTTAAGGGCAAAATCGATTCGTGGTTATATTTCTCCAAAGTATTGATTAAAAAAATACTTGCTCCGCTCAATATTGCAAGCAGACAACTGCATTGCATACCTAGTTATTATAAATGTTTTGAAGTGAAAACTTCTTTAGCGGCGTTGGGCACTTTTTGCTTGGGGAAAAAGCATTGAATTCGCGACCGTTACCACTCGAGATATAGTATGTATTATATATATATATATATATATATGTATGTACGCAACGCGAATATACTACATAGCACTTCTTATTGGGAGAGGAAAAAGCATCAAACTCGCGACCGTCACCGCTCGAGATATAGTATGTATGTATATATATATATGATATTTGTGTTATATGTATATTAAATACCAAAGTCAGCAAAGTCATTAATGTTTTAAATTATTTACCCTTATTCTCCTCTTATATTAATACTGATAAAAATATAAATCGGTCATAGAAGGTATCACTTCTAACGTGTGGTCTTAAGCACACCCAATGTTTTTTTATTATTGATTTAGATGAGCACAACAATTTTTTTAGAACCGAGTTCTTACGGAACCCTTGGTGAGCGAGTGTATTGCTTAAAGTTTTTCAAGGTAGACTATGTTTGGAGGTTCTACCAGTAACAAGTTATCATCTCACCACTCCCCCTTCACATTGTAGATTGCTCCAGTCACTCTTATGTTGGGAGCAAAGGTCGGGAGTAGTCCATAAGCACAGATCCAAAGTCCCCAGAGCACGTTTTAGGGTGTCATTCAAAGCTATATTATATATGTGGTTGTACTCTAACGGCCGCATTTTACGCCCGATTTGCTCCAAATTTGAAACACACTTTGGTTGTCCCAGTCGCGTGGAAGAGTTCGTTAGCCAAAAAAATCCAACAACCGGAAGCATTTTGTTGTCTTTTTTCGTACTAGAATTACACTTTTTTTGAGTTTTATCTACAAAAATAAATATAGGAGATTATTCTGCACATTTTTTTTGCACGAAATTATTTCCCATCTCGTTTTCCAAAAATTGATCCAAATTACTCGGTTCAAATCCACGAGGGGAAAATGATCTGAGGGACAGCTCTGATCCGAGGCCGACGCGACGGAGGGATACAATCTTGCGAAGCGAGTGTGTTCGCTGCGAGAGAAGCGAGCGAAGCCGTCCGTAATCCGAGGCAGCAAAGCTGAGGTTAAAAGTAGCGCAGCTATTCAGCGCCTTCGTAAGTAGACCAATTTCCCTAAATAATTGATTTGAAAAGCTAAAACATATAAACTCAATTTGGGAAATCCACCCAACTCACGCCAGCGGTTTAGCTGAGTGATCGAATTATTTTATATATCCCTAACGTTCGAAAATATTTTTTTTAAATGGTTTAACAATCAACTTCTTTAAAAGCGAGCGTACGTACGTCCGTCCATACATACTTACGTACTGTACGTGATTAACAATATAATATAACTCCTGATTTCAACAATCATCAGTTTACTTAAACAAAACCTAGCGTTCATTATACCCTGGAGTTATGTTATATAATATAATTTCTTGTGAATTTGAGTTTTTAAAATACGAGTTATAGAACTAATGTAAGCTATAATACGTTATAAGATTTGCTTTGAAGTTATAAAACAAATATAAATACATCATTTTATCATAATACATTTTTTTATACAAACTTAAAGACGGGATAGCCATTCGTTTAACTTCGGAAACATTCGTATAACATATAAACATATTCCATTATTAATTTCTTCATTGTAATACAGATTAATAACTTATAAATCATTTAATATATAAATATAAAATAAAAAGCAATTAAAAGATAATATTTTTATCTTTATTTTGATATATAATAATGTATGTAAATAAAATGTTTTTACAAATAAGGCTACAGTTTTATCATCTTTATAATTTACACACTTACCACTTAAAATTCCTTCAGCATAGGTAGGATTACATAAAGTTTGTGGTTTTTAAATAGTATTTTTATAAATTGCATTTCTGATGTGTATTCAATTAATCTGCCTGAGATTTTTCACGGGGCTTATTAGTACTAATTACATAAGTACAAGAACCTAAAATTAATATCAATAACTTCGTGTTTTACGAAATCATATCACACGACCTCAGGAAAATGAAAGATGTTCCGAGTTGATCTGTGTCGGGAGGTAGTGCACAGATGTAATAACAAGGGATTAATCTTTCATCGACAACAACCATGCACTAACCATGTATGTGTAGGCTACTCTATGAGATGAGATGAGATCAATAAATGGACATTGGACTTATGAGAAGGATGTTTGATATGTTAGCAACGGGTAATGGAAAGCTAGGCCAACACGACTAATAATTTAATGCCAGTATTACCTATATCTGAGCCAATACAGGTACTGGTGCAGTATAGTGCTTAATGTAATCATAATACTTGGATCCTTTGACTGAACAATATCGTCCTTAATTAACTAGAACCTGGTTAGTCAACATAGGAGTGGCGTTTTGAAAAAAAAGCTTTTCCGATAAGTGAACAAAACATTATTGAAAAATAAAAAAACACAAACAGTAAATTATCATTGTTATCTATATCATACAGGGTATTTCAGAAGTCTCTACCAACTTTCAAGGCATTGATTCTGGGCCAAAAGCATATCTAATCATATTGAAATCGTCCGAAAGTCCTCACGTAATTGTTTTGGGTTCAAAAACTATTTAACATATAATTTTGAAACTTTACATACAGTTTTATATAACAATTAGGAAAACCTAAAAAAAAAATGGCAGTCATTTAAAATCTTTGTACAGGAATAACTTTTTTTTAGATATTTTTATAACAAATCTAACGATACCTCATTGTTGAAGATTAACCAAAGATTTGTCGACTTCATGCTACTTTTGATGGTATAGCTGGCCAAACGTAAGCTGGCACTTGGGCTTGGCGAGCCGAGGCGGCAAACTTATAGAGAAGGGAAGGTTAGAGGTGCAGGTAAATACTTTCGGAATACATTGACTCAAGCACATCCAAAAGTATTTTACCGGCACCTTCACCCTCCCCTCGCCATAAGTCTGCCACCTTGGATCGCCAAACCCAAGTGCCAGCTTACGTTTGGCCAGCTATACGCGGCTGTTGGTAGCAATTTGCAGTTATGTCGAGGTACGCGGCTAATATCCTCCACAACAATGCAACAATCACCTGACTCTTACCATGGATTTAACAGCTGTTGTAAATGTCTACACAATAACCAGCTGATGGAAATATTAAATGTTGTTATTCGCTTCTAACCTGTTACAGTTTATTCGTAGTTTCCAATCTGTAAAGATCTTAGTAATAACATTAATTAATTATTTAGTGTAATAACAACTAGAATGCATACATTTCATTTACGAAGTTCCACTTGGAACCCCAGGATTATCATGATCGCGTGGCTTGCTGTCGCTGGTTTCTATACAAGCTGGTGGACGACCCAGAAGAGATTTCATGAAAAAAGTTCTGTTCACCGATGAAAGTAGCTTCAATAGAGATGGCATGATCAACAGTAGAAATAGCCACGTGTGTGCTGAAGAAAATCGTCACTAAACCATTACGACATCAGTCAAAATCGATTCTCAGTTAATGTGTCGGCAGGAGTTTTCGGAAACTATGTCATTGGTATTTACATTCTGTTCATTGGTAAAAGTTTGAATTCTGCTCACTAATTTGTACTTTTTAGGGATATCCTCCCGGAATTGATGAGTAATTCAGTAAAATTTTAAAAAAATCAAAATTGTATACGTTTAAGGTCGCTACCTTAAAAAAGAGACAAGTAAAGCAAAACTTTTGTAAAAACGTTGACTTTTTTGGAATCAGGTGTTACTATGCCTTGAATGTATACACATAAATTTACATTGGTTTTTATAACTATCGCCCGAATAGTGAAATAAGTCAATCACGGAGCTGAACCGCTGACGTGAGTTGAGGGAATTACCAAAGTTAAGTTTTTATATTTTAGGGTTTCAACCAACTATTTGGGAAAATGGTCTACTTACGAAGGCGCTGAATAGACCAAATATACAAAATGTTTAAGTGCGTAATATATACGTAGAATTTGTTTGCACCTCAGCCTTTAGCACCGGCTCACGCACTGCTTCGTTCCGCTCACAGCAGAGTTTGCACCTCGACCTTGCGGACTCGGATTAAGGACCGCTTCGCTTCCCCAATTTGTATCCCGACAATCGGCCTTCGTGGATTTTAACCGGGTACTTTTAAGGTATTTTATATTTTGACCGATTTCGGGAAACTAGACGGGTTATAAAGTCATGTAAAAAAAATTTGGAAGACGGTTGACCCTAAAGGCCATCCATGTAACTTCCCGCTAAGTTTAATTACAACAAACACTATTTTTGGAAATTTTGAACTGCCATAACTTTTGAATGAATCAACCGATTTTTATGCGATTTGCGGCAATCGATGCAGTTTTTCGAGTCCATTGAAAAAATCGACAACAAAAATTTTTCTGATGAAAAATTTCGAAGAAATTGAGAAAAAACACTTTTTTTTATTTTCTTTCGTTCACGATATCTCACGAACGATTAACTGATTTTGACCGGACTGGTAGCGATCGACGTCGCTTTTCAAGGTTAAAAGCTGATTAGATTTTGGAATTGATCGGCAAAGCCGTTTAAAAGTTATTTAAAAAAAACCTGATTTGAAAAAATTGTATTTCTTAGTTTAGAACCTACCGGTCCGAATTAGTTGAAATTTTCAGGAAATCTAAGTTTGATAGAACCCTTTAGAACGCCGTTTGGTAGGATCCAATCGGTTAAGCCGTTCAAAAGTTATAAGCGGGTCACATACTTACATACACACACACACACACACACACACACACACACACACACGCACACACACACACACACACACACACACACACATACATACAGATAGGGTGACACCCTCTCGGGAGTGGTCAGGGAAGATTCCTAGGACCTCAAAACGTCGAGATCTGATGAATACTCGATTTTCGAAAAACGGGGTGAAACCAATAACTTCCCGATTTTAGAAAATTTTCAATTTTCTTAGCGGGAAGTTAAAAAGTGTGCAGAATAATCACCTATGTTTAATTTTTTTAGAAAAATATACCAAAAAGGTTCATTTTAATACGTAAAATATCAACAAAAATTTATTCCAGTCAAAAACGCGCTCCCGGTTGTTGGATTTTTTCTAACGAACTTCGTCCGAGCAGCATATAAAATCAACGTGTGTACCAAATTTGGACCTAATCGGACGTAAACTGCGGCCATTAGAGTGCGAACACATATAGACATATATTCCAAAACGTGTTAGGGTGTCATTATGATCGGTGTTCACTGACCACTCCCGACCTTAGGTCTCACCATACGAGTCACTGCAATAGTTCATCTAATAAAATCTGTAATGAAATATGAGTATACTTTAGCCCTTTACTAACAGTTCTTGCTGTTGCATCTAAATGTGCTATGTCTGCTTTGACAGCGACGCCGACTTTAGAGCGGTTTTGACATAATTTAAAAAACCAAAACCCAAGTTTCCCGTATTAGGTATGCAGCTGCAGCCTGTAAATGTACAGACAATAAAACAACGGTCGGGCGAATTTTAGGAATTCACAGACGTAAGTTGACTGCAAACAGTTTAGCTGTTATTTTATTTAAACGGTGTATGATGCAGAATTAACTGTTTTTCATAGTCTGAGATTTGTAAATGATGCATTGCGCTTGGAAACGGGGTGAGTTTGTCAGATTTACTATTTGTTCTTTGTGTAAATAATAAATAGCTCTTTACAAGTCTCTGTGAATACCGTACCGTACTGTACTCTCGCTAAGTTGTGTAGAAATAATTTTAGATACTTGCGTCATACTTGGTACGGGGAGAGTTGTGCGGTGGGTTTGTAATAATCTGCTAGTAGTTGTTTACATTTTGAAAAGTTCAAGCAACACATAATGTACAATTATTAATTAAATTACAAGAGAAAAAACATAGACCAAGAACGGAATTTGAACCCAGGACCTTTACGTGCATTGGCAACAATAAATAATTCAATCACGCATCTGAACCGATAAAGTGAGTTGAGTGAATATACAAAATTAAGTTTATATGTTTTAGTGTTTCAACTATTTGGGAAATTAGTCTGAATAGCTGAATGCATGTACGAAATATATTAGTAGATATGTTTGCACCTCAGCCTCCAGCCCGGCTCACGCGCTGGTTCGTTTCGCTCGTAGAGGAAAAACTCATTTCCACCTCGACCTTAGATTGTGGACTGCGCTTAGCGAGTTTACACCTCGACCTTAGATTGTGGACTGCGCTTAGCGAGTTTACACCTCGAACTTGCAGCCTCGGATTACGGATTGCTTCCCTTCGCCGTCGGCTTAGGGTCAGAATCTCCTCCATGTAGAGTTAAACCGGGTACTTTACGTTTTGATCGATTTTGGAAGAACCAGACGGGCGTAAAAAAACAAAATGTGCAGAATAATGTCCTAAAGATATTTTTTCAGATAAAACCCCAAAAAGTTTAATTCTAGTACGAAAAATCTTTAAAACAATTTACTTTTGGTTTTAACGAACTCACCGAACTATAAAAAAAACGTGTGTTGGACCAAATCGGACGAAAAATGCGACCGTTAGATTACGAACACATATATACATATTATAAGTATATATATATATAAATATATAAAGTTTTCAATAGCACCCGGGAATGTATTCTGGAGACCATGATCGGTGCTCATTTAATACTACCGACCTTAGGTCTCACCATAAGGGTCACTGCAATAGCTCATCTTTCCTATGGAAATTCGCTAAAAACATTGACCAAGACCGGGATTTGAACCAAGGACCATTAGCTTTAATAACAAGGCCGTTAGATGCAAATAGAATTAAGATTGATTTTATAACGTTTGAAACGAAATAATCTGTTAGTTCACAAAAATGCAGTAAACCGTAGAAGAGAGACAACATTGACTAATATCTGGTATGATCCGGGCAGCTCTGTACGCAGAGGATTAGCACCGAATGCTAAAGATCCTGGGTTCAAATCCCACACTTGGTGTATATGTTTTCACTTGTAATTTAATTAAATAAACCCTTGCTAGGAAAGTATATAGCGGAAGAGGTGTCATTCAAAACAGTATATGCTTATATAGTTATATGTATTTATGTGTTCGCACTCTAACGAAAGCAATTTACATCTGATTTGGTCCAAATTGGTACTCACGTTGGTTTTCTAAGTCGCTCGGACGAGTTAATCAGCCAAACAAATCCAAAATCCGGAAGCACGTATTTTTGATGGAAAGAAACGATTTTTCGAGGTTTTTCGTGCAAACAAAACAAAAATGAGAAAATTAATTAGTATGTTTTCAAGCAACTTAGCGACATTCTAAATTTCCTCGAATTAAAACTCGCGTACTACGCGTATTGCCAGTCATTACTTATGGAGGGAGGGGGAGATAATAGCTTGAGGCGGGGCTTTTAGTTAGATTCTAGAGCCACTTAATTTAATTCAGAAAGCTATACTAAAAGCTGCATTGAAAAAGAACCGTAGTTTTCCCCACAAACACTGTTTTTGTTTAAAGTACTGAGTGTATGGCAATTGTTTCTAAAAATCTTCCCAATTTTATTTCAAAATTACAATAACATTTTCGTTAAAGTTAAACATGAACATTTAACGCGTTCTTTAAATTTCTTCATGATAATGACTAACAAGTTAAAAAAAAATTGGGTGTGCATATGACCACACAATAGAAGTGAAAACTTCTATGCGAATTTTACAGCGTGTAAAATTAATATTGATTAACTACGGGATTTTATTAAAATTTTATTTCCTGGTTAATAAATAAATAAAATAATTACAATTATTTTCAAATTTTTAGTTCGGTTTGCTTGTAAAGAATATTTTTTTAGTTTTTAAACTATCATTTATTTTCTTATTTTTTAGTGTGGGGACCATGATCAGTGCTCACTTACTATACCCAACAAAATTAATGTCCTCCCGAAGTTTTTGTATATCGTCGTGAATCAACCTGTATATAAAGTTTTTAATGACATCCAAAAACGTGTTCTGGGGACCATTATCTGTGCTCACTTACTACACCCAACAAAATTAATATTGCATTGTCATCGGTCCTTGATAAGTGCGCAAAGTTTCAAATCAATCCGACGTTTTGAAGGGGGTGAAAATCACGTTCTGGGGACCATGATCAGTGCTCACTTACAACACCCAAAAAATTAATATTGCATTATCATCGGACCTTGTTCTTCATATATACTATTTGATTAAAATGGTTAGAGCCGTTTTTTTATAAAAAAATAATAACTGATTTTTTGGGGTTTTTTGCAAAAAAATGGGGTTGTTTTTCAAATTTGTTCAAAAACGTTTTTCGTGCATCTATATAGGCCTACTTGACATTTCTGGTGCAAATTTGGTTGAAATCGATCGAATAGTTTTCGCTCTAGCTTTGTATACATACAGACATACATACATACAGACATACATACATACATGCATACAGACATTTTGTAAAAACCACTTTTTTAGACTCAGGGGGTCCTAAAACGGATATTTCCACAAAAATCTCAACATCGATTTTTTTGCGATCACTATTTATAGGCAGGCCCTACTTTCTCTATACTATAGTATAGTGAGAAAGTAAAACTAAATACAGACGAAAGACAACTCTCCTACAAATATAAAAATATGCACCTTCCTGAAAACTCGCAGAAAACTAATTATTTGGAATAGACTTTTCGGGTAAAAAAATCTTGTGTACTAAAATCTCGAGGAAACTTTGGAGCCAAAGTTCACGTGAAATATTTAGAAATATAGGCTACCATATCCAAAAAATCTCACAAAACGAATTGTCCAGAAATTTTTACCAAGTCCAATAGACTTCCTGGGTAATAAACACTTGAAAAAAAATCTAGAGGAAATCCTTAGAGCCTTTTACGAGAAAATATTTACAAATATATGTAATTTTTAGTCATTGAAGAATATAAAATAATTCGATCACGCAGCTGAACCGCTGACTTAACTTTATCGAATTTCCAAAATTAAATTTATATGGTATGTTTCAATCAACAATTTGGAAAATTGAACTACTCATAATATTAGTAAAATTTGTTTGAACGAAATATTGTATGCGAAATGCGGACTTAAGGGGGCGCTTCCCTGCCCGCCAATTGAATCTTATTCCCATAAGAGCAATGCTACAGAATAAGTCATTTTTTCCGTTAATTCGTGAAATAAATTTAAAAATTTGGTTTCATTTTGAAGTACTGTCGTATGCGGATGTTGATTGCCGAATACATTTTCAGAAACCGTTTTATTGTTTTCATAAAAGCATGATATAAATAGTAAAAAATAGCAAACTTTATTAATTTTTTACTCAGTTGCAAAAAAAGATATTGCAAAAATCCTTAGCAATCAACACCCACAATCTATTTTACTTTAAGAAAAAAAATACAGCTTTCGTTTTTTAACAAAAACAGCACAAAAATATGCTTAATAGTGAAGGTATGTTTTGGTTATTTAACATTGAAATTGGTACCCAATATCGTAGTTTTGAATGTGGAGAGCCGAGCCTTAAAATGCATGTAGGCCTACATAGGAAAGATTAGCTATTGCAGTGACTCTTATGGTGAGACCTAAGGTCAGAAGTAGTAACTAAGCAACGATCATTTTATCCAGACCACGTTTTTGGATGTCATTACAAATTGTACTTATATGTGTTCGCACTCTAACGGCCGCATTTTACTTCCGATTTGGTCCAAACGGATGAGATCGTTAGCAAAAAAACATCTAACGACCGTCACGTTTTTTGACTGGAAGTAACTTTTTTTTTAGATTTTTCGTACTAGAATTAAGCTTTTTAGGGTTTTATCTAACAAAATTTAAGTATGATATTATTATGCACATTTTGTTTTTAAACGACCTTACAGCTCGTTTGGTTCTCCCAAAATCGATCAAAACGCTTAAAACTCCATAAAAGTACTTGGTTCAAATCCACTAGGGGATTTTATCGTTGTTCAGCTTCTGTTACGAGACGAACGGCAGGGATGCAAATCACTGCGAGCGAAACGAAGAAGCGCTTGAGTCGGGGTTGGAGGCTGAATTATAAACAAATTCTACTAATATATTTTGTACACACATTAAGTTATTAAGCGCCTTCGTAGATAGACAAATTTCCCAAATTGTTGGTTGATACCCTAAAATCATAAACTTAATTTTGGAAATTCCCTCAATTCACGTTAGAGGTTCAGAGTGGCCTAAGAAACAAATTAGGCCTACAAACATAAAACTGTAATATTAAACAACCACTAACTATCTTATACTCGTGGTCTCTATTATTCCTATTTTATCATATAAGTTTAAACTTTTATTATTTTATAAATATAGTCATACGGACGATGGAAAATTGAGTGAATTTAAAAAATGAATAATATTATAGTTTTGCTTACACGACTGTATTTAAAATATTTGGGATTAAAATCATTGACTTAAGTAGGCCTATGATTAAAATGTATCTTTTGATTTGTTTTCAGGTCTTTTGAGTTAAGTATTAAATTACAAGCTCTGTACATTTACCACACGGAAAATCCCTAATGGCATGGACTCAGTTAGATATAGTTTGTTGTTTGTAGGCCTAAGTAGTTTCTGTTGCAGAACGAAGTAAACAAAAAGAATTGAAAACAATAAACAACAACTAAAACCTATAACAGCTGATTTCTTTCATTGGCTTTAATACTTCCACAAACGTGTAATAAATATTAAAATGTATTCAATTAATGTACAGTATAATACGCAGCGTCCCTATGCTACGTAATAACACACTACACTCGGCGAATGTGTCTACTGTGACGTATGCGACAGAGAGTAGAAATTATTCTCAGTCTCTTTCTTCTCGCACTGCTCATGCGTGTTAAATGATTTCCTTTCAACTGCCGGTTGAAGTAGGAGAAGGGGAAGCGTTTCACTTTCCGTCTGATCCAGGCTAGTTGTTGCCTTACCACGCCTGCGCAACAACAATCCGATTTGTCTCTAATATTTTGCTATCAATATTTCGAGAAAAAAACTCACGAATTTGTATATTTTCTAAAATAAAATCAACTCGGACTCGGAGAAAATAAAAATTATTTTTAACAACCAAGCTAGTTGTTAGCAGTCGAGAAGACGCTAATTTAATGTAAACAAGTGGTGGTGTTTGTGTTATGGTAGACCTCTTGAACATTTGTGATTACATCTGGTACATTGACCTCTGTTAACCAGTTCAAGGTCGTAAAATTAAATGACTCATCAGCACAGACCACAAACCGTAGACAAGTGGTAGAAGCACAGATGCATATTTTTCCGTGCTAGTTTTTACGTTTAAAGAAATATACATTGTCAAATCAGCAATACATTGCTATTATATTATGTAGTTAGACGAACTTATTTCCACCTCCCCCCACCTGACTTTGTTATGCGAAAGCAATCAAAAAATAGTTTCATCGTTAAATTTATCATAATTGATTTATTTTACCGAAACAAACATTCGACTTTATTACAAAAAGAAGTTGGCGGCTGGGTCACAATGGCTTGTTTTAATCACCTGTATATATAAAAATTAATGTTTCTTTGTGTATTTGTCCTCTATAGCCTCAAAAACTATATGACCGAATTTACTAAAACTTTCACATATTATTCACATCAATGAAAGTAGAGGTTATACATTAAGTTACAATTACTACAATCTAAGTGGTTGAAATGGGGTTGAAACCGCTATACAATAAATATAAATAAATTAAACTAACTGCCTACAAGCTATAAAGCTAAAATTGTGTAACATTATTCTTAAGTAAAATAAAACCAATTGCAATTCAATTACTGAAGTCAAAGTAATGAAATGCGATAACTAACCTTAAAATTAAATAATAATTAAAATGGGATAGCTACCCGTATAAAATAAATTGCACTAACATTAAACACCCATATGTTTAATACAAGCGCGATCGCCTGCTCTGATCATAAGAATTATTTTATTTTAACCACAACTCAGTTCAAAATAGCCTCAAGTCAGTTCAGTGACCGTATCCTGACGAAGGCTTATTGTTTTTTAGGGGCGAAAAAAACCACTTGTTTTAAAAAATTTGAAAACTGCAAATTTAATTGTTTAATAAATTAAAATGTGTCGAACAAAGATTGCTTTATGTTGTGGAACATGATTTACGTTGTGTTAGAAAGTTTCAACCCTTGTGTTACAAACTATTTGTAAAATATTTTTTGTTTTTCAAATGAGGCATTCTAAACCGGTCAAACTTTCGTATTAATAGTATTATAATACTAAAACGTATTATTAGTACTTACAAAAAGTAAATTTTAAATGGATTACGATCAATATCAATTCATGTGGTAAACCCGTTAGTCTCATAGCCGACTTTTTCAAAAAAAAAGCGAGCAACCCATTTTATTTTCATCATGACTTCATTAGTTTTTATGCTAGAAACTTTTATAAAAGCTCACTTGAAAGATCTTTCAAGTACTTTGAAAAATTACTTGGTTGTTTTCCCGGATAAATTGTTGCGTTCCCTCTATTGAACGCTGAAAGTTTTCGGCGACAAGAAGTCATCTTCAACCAGCGATATTACCCCTACAGAAATTTAAACAAACTAACTATTGTGTTTTATGCACTTCATTTTTTTATTACAATTTATTTGATAAATGTAAGGTTTTCGAGTTATTCGTCAAACATTTTACAAAAACACGAATTTTTAAGGAAAATTGACAATTCAAAATCGACACAAATAACTCAAAAAGTATTGACATATCGAAATAACTTTATGGGAAACTTATTGCTTGGAATTTAATTCCTCTATCGATTCCTGTGATTATTATGAATATAATAATTTCCAACCCCAAGAAAGGGTGACACCCACCCCCTGGGTAAAAGAGCGCATCGGCACTAGATCACTTTTTTACTTGAGCCTTTCTCTAACTACTGTTCAAATTTCACGTCAATCGCTCTTTTCTGAAAGATTTCTGAACCTTCATACCTTCTGAAAGGTGGAAAACCTTCATACACTACTATATAATATGACCATTGGTCTTTCCCACCCCTCCAAACCCTTTCCTTTTACTTGTATTTGTTAGCCAAGTAAATATTTTTTCAGAAAGATATCTTGACCTATGCGTTCCCCAGCTACGCTTGAATGAACTCATCCATATGTACATCTCTTTCATTATATTAACCTAACCTAAAAAAGCTGTTGGTTGTGAGGAATAATAAACTGATTCTAAATTTGATAAATAGGGTGCTATGTATGGCAATGAATGTAAATGCAATAAACAAACATGCGTAGCAAAGCTTTTTATCCGAATCAGTTGTTTTATCTGTTAGGGCTGGAAGTGAACCTCCGAATTGCCCCATTTTGTGCGCTTCAAAATGAAAGTTTTTCAAAATCCTTTCTTAGTACCTATGCGTCTATGACCTCATAAGAATATAGTATACTTTTAAATTTGCATATTTTTATTTTAAGTAGTGTTTGCTCCACGTTGATTTTATGTTAGTCAGTCAGGATAAAGCCGCTTATAAACATATAGGTGGATTTTTTTAAAACTTGCCACCTCTATTATTAAAACAATGTAAAGCGATACATAAAATCTGATCTTAGGACTGTTATTCACCATCAGGGGCAACCACATAACACATATTTACAAAATCCCAAAATCCTTTTCCCCTCCTACCACACTATCTCTAAAATTTGTATTGGCACATATGGCTTATGAAAATCAAATTGATCGATCCCCATTAAAACCCATAAATTTCTGTGATAGTAAAATAAAAATCGGCTAACGCATTCGTTCGATACGCCCGAAAATGTTATCTGCGAATTATTTTCTGGAATTTTATAAAGATAGATTATCGCACAATGGAAATAATAATGTATTACAAAGTTTAATATTTAAACTTTGACAAAGTTAACAGCACAAAATAAATAAGAACCCAGTTTCCTGATCACAGAATGACAACAAGGAACCCTCATCTTTTACCCTTATAAGAAACAAAATGTATGCATACTGCACTTTCACTTTAATATCTTTACTTTTGCTCTGTAAAGTGGTTGATATTGTTTTCGGTTTGACGAAAAATACGTCAAGCAATATTAATTTTATTACCACAGAAATCCATGTGTTTAAAGGGTTTTATGTGATCGTTACAAATTGTTTACATGAGGTGATTTGAATGGGGTTGGAGGTATTTTGAAAATAGGGTTTCTAAGGTTATCATAAAAGATAAAGTAAAAAATAACGAATGCGTCAGTTTTTAAAGGGTTTCGATGTATCACAAGCCATATGTGTGCGTTACAATTTTTTTATTTAGAGGTGGTACTATGTGGGGGCAGGCGGTTTGGAATTTTGTAAATAGGTTTTCTAAGGTTTCCTCCGCCGGTGAATAACGGTCTCCAGATCGGTTTTGTTTATCTCTTCCCATTTGTTTAATAATCCATGGATTTTCAAAAATTCATTCTTTTTATATAGGTATAGTTGCCTTTTTTTGCGTCAGATTTTAAATCTACATAATAAGAAATTCCAGCTGCACACCCTTGAAACAATCGCCTAGCTTCGTCTATCCTCTACTTTGACACGTAGCCTAGAACACATAGAACAAGCGTTACAAAGCGCAAGTGTAAGCAACTAAGTAATACACTCTGAACATAAATCTTTTTACACTTTACGAGCTTCACACAGACATCGTTATCGATTAAGACAAAATATACATTGCCGAGGTAAAATAAGCCCGCCGTAAAAACACAATTAAAGCGCTAAGGCCTGGTGCAAGGCAATAAAATAACTCAAGTGGGGAATACTGTGCTGTACAAACTAACGCGTCATAGCGCCCCCATCAACCCTTCATTTTATGATTGAAATTTATTAGTATAATCGCCCGGAGAACGTCGGTTAATTGCGGAGGGGAAGGGAGGGGCGAAGCTGTCTACACAATCGATATAAACAAGGTCTAAAACTGCTCCACTCTAAACTGATATACTCCCATCTAGATGTCTTGACTACGATCCTTGTTTACATGGGGGTTTTATTGTAGCTAAACTCATAGATAAAGCTGTACGTAAAAGGTATGCTTTTCAAGAAAAGGGAAAAACGAGTAACGTGACCTTGAGAGAATAATTCCATGTTTTACAACCCCACACAGTGGCGCCTCGTAGCTAAAGTTTGTAAGGGTGCCGCACCAGAAACTGTTATTATCCTCCGTTTTAAAATTATGTTAAAGTAAACAAACATGTATCTATAAAAAGGAAATGTTTTCAGAAACTTGATAAAATTCTAAAATAATTCGACCACGCAGCTGAACCATAAATTTATCTACTCACGAAGGCGCTGAATAGCTGCTGCCTTGTGTACGAAATGTATTAGTACATTTGGTTTGCACCTAAGCCTCCAGCTTAGAATCACGCGCTCCTTCGTTCCACTCGCAGCGGAAAAACTAGCTTGACGAGTTTAAACCTCGACCTTGCGGCCTCGGGTTATTAACTGTTTCGCTTCGCTCGCATTTACTATTTTACGTTTGGATCGATTTTAGGGAAACCGAGCGAGCTTTAAGACCGTGTAAAAAAAACAAAATGTGCAGGATAATATCCTATATTTAGTTATTTAGATAAAACCCCAAAAAAGTTTCATTCTAGTACGAAAAAACACAAAACATAGTTACTTCTAGTCAAAAACGTGCTTGCTGTTGGAGTTTTTTGACTAACGAACTCATTTGAGAGACTTAGACACCAACCGTTTGTACCAAATTTGGACCAATTCGGACTTAAAATGCGGCCGTTAGAGTGCAAACACATAATATACATACATAAAAATTTTAATGACACCCCAAAACGTGTTCTGGGGACCATGATCAGTGCTCATTTACCACTCCCGACCTTAAGTCTCACCATAAGGGTAACTCCAATAGATCATCTTTCCTATGGAAATTTGCTAACGAGTCACGTGACCTTGACGGAATCATTCCATGTTTTATAAAGACCAACCCCCACACAGTGGTGCCTCCAAGCTGAAGTTAGTGCAGGTGCTGCACCAGAAACTATTTTTAGTCTTTGTTTTAAAATTGTGTAAAAGTAAACAAACATGTATCTAAGGAAGAGAAAATTTATTCAGAAACTTGATAAAATCGTAAAATAACAAAATGAAATATTTTTACTTACTTTAACCTAAATTGTTACAGTTCAAGCTTGATCTATTAAATACAAATGAAATCCTCTATTCTTGTTAGCGAATTTCCATAGTAAAGATGAGCTATTGCAGTGACCCTTATGGTGAGACCTAAGATCGGTAGTGGTCAATGAGCAAACATCGTGGACCCCAGAACACGTTATGGAGTGTCATTAAAAATTATTTATAAATGTTTTCGCTCTCTAACGGCTACATTTTACGCCCGATTTGGTCCAAATATTGTACACAGGTTGGTTTTCTAAGTGGCTAGTAAGAGTTCGTTAGCAAAAAAATCAGTAATAACCGAAAGCTCGTTTTTTGACATGAAGTAAAAATATTTTTAGATTTTTCGTACTAGAATGAAACTTGTTTGAGATAATTCTGCATATTTTGTTTTTTTACACGACTTTATATTATAGCACGTCTTGTTCCCCCAAAATCGATCAAAACGTAAAATACCATAAAAGTAACCGGTTCAAATCAACGAAGAGGATTTTAGAAAATTTTACAAGGAGGAAGCGAAGCAGTACAAAATCATAAGCCGCAAGATCGAAGTGCAAACTCGGAAAGCGTCTTCCCTTGTGAGCGGAACGAAGAAGCGCGTGAGCCTAGCTGGAGGCTGAGGTTCAAACAAATTCTACTTAGGCCTACATATTTCATACACGTAGGCACCCATTCAACGTCTTTGTGAGTAGACCCGTTTTCCAAGTAGTTAAGTAGAAACCCTAAAACATATAAACTTAATTTTAGAAATTAACTCGATTATTAACGTCAGCTGTCCAGCTGCGTGGTTGAATTATTTTAATTTATATTAGTGAACACGATTGTTATGTAACAGCATTATACAATAAGGGTTTGAGGCTTAACCCCTGTCGGTAAAGTTGTTTGCATTAACCCGTTCGTGGGCTTGTGTAACATAAAATCATAATTTAAAAATACAAAGCAATCTAGACTTAATGTTTCAGTATCTAAACGATAAAATATTTTAATATCAAATATTATTTAGCTGCGAAATATTAAAATGGCTGTCATTGATAACTCAGCTGGATTTACAATGGCAACCATCTTTATATTAGGACTGTGGCACTTGGATCTGAGTAGGGTGGTGGGATTGGCGATGACTTGGATAGTGACACATGCGCAGTAGGACCAGACTTTTGATTAGAACAAAGGCACTTGGATCGGGGTACAGTGATGAGATTAGCGGTGACCTGGATCATGACGCATGCGCAGTAGGGCCAGAGGTCTGATTACAACAAAGACACTTGGATCGGGGCACAGTGGTTAACGGTATCGGTGACCTGGATCATGACGCATGCGCAGTAGGGCCAGAGTTCTGATTAGAACAAAGACACTTGGA
>JAGFPH010000299.1:63948-78749 GCA_018207615.1 Philaenus spumarius | reverse complement strand
GACGCATGCGCAGTAGGGCCAGACTTTTGATTAGAACAAAGGCACTTGGATCGGGGTACGGTGGTGACGGTATCGGTGACCTGGATCATGACGCATGCGCAATAGGGCAGTTTCGATTAGGACAAAGTCACTTGGATTGGGTTAGAGTGGTGGGGCACAGTGGGGCCAGAGATTTTGCAATAGTGACAGGACTTGTTTATAAAATAGAAAGAGAAGAGCAATTAAATTTTCTGGCAAACTTGTTTCTCGGGAGGTCTAAATTATTCCAACAGTGCAAATTTTTTTCCAAATAGGTTTAGCGATGTTTTCCCCGAATAGCGATACAAACAAAATGTACCTAGTAAAACATTTAAATACTAAAATTAAACACGATATAACGTTGACAAAATATTGTTCAGCTGTAAATTAAACATGCGTAAAACGGAATAATGTTCAATAACTTTAACCCTCAACACGTCTACTTTTGTAGTCCATTCAAAACTCATCTTACACACGCAGAGGCAATATCGATTCGTGCATCATCGGAAATACTCGTACACGACAACGCCAATAAATTGGAAAAACTTTTGAAAACAATCGCACGAGCATGTTGGAATTATATTTATTTAGATATTAAAACTCTACAACACGGGTTCATGACGAGCAATAATGTAGGATGACTTCCAATTAAAATAATTTAAAGTAATTTAAATGCAATTATTAAAGTGACCTTGGTATGTCAAGCCTACAATGTACTACACTGGTCGGCCATACAAACTTCTGATAATAAGTTAGGCCTTGCCATAGGATGTAATCTATACACGTGCGTTATATTAGCGATGTAATTTAGTTTTACTGAAAACCATAATGTCGACAATTACTTCCTATACAACATTTTGTGGAATTTACATTTTATAAAACTCGCAAATTACTATTATCAAGAGTAGGAAAATATCGGCCAAACACGATTTCAAGTATGATACAGTGCCTATTTAATTTAAATACACCGAGGAAGTACGAGTTGGACTCGCGCGCAAAGTGTTCCGTCCCACCAGCTATGCCGCAAATTTTACCAAAATGATATCAATGACAATATGTCAGCACATTATTTGAAGCAGCGAATATTCGATATACGAATGGCTTAAATTATACTTTCGCATTTGCTTCGCCGGCAGGGACAGAGCCCTCTAGTATATGTACAAAAGTTTGTGTCCGCATATTTAGGTCAGTCCTATCTTGTGACAGGTAGGAGACTAGACAGACTAGGCGGAAGCAACGATGGTCAGTTTGAATATCGAGGGTTCAAGTTTTACCATTGATTTTATAATTAGCAAAATATAATAGGAAAGACAGGCTATAGTAGTGAATCTTATGGTGAGACCCAAGGTCGGGAGTAGTCAATGAGCACCGATCATGGTCCCCAGAACACGTTTTAGGGTGTCATTAAAATTGTATAAATATATATGTGTCCACACTCTAACGGCCTCATTTTAAGTCCGAGTTGATCCAAATTTGATACACTCGTTGGTTGTTTAAGTCGCTCAAACGGGTTGGTTAGTCAAAAAAATCCAACAACCGGAAGCACGATTTTGACAGGATGTAACTATTTTTATAGATTTTTTGTACTAGAATAAAACTTGTTTAGGGTTTTATCTGAAAACAATAATATAGGATATTATTCTGCACATTATGTTTTTTATACGACCTTATAGCTCGCATGGTTCCCCCAAAATCGATTAAAACGTAAATACCATTAAAGTATCCGGTTCAAATCCACGTGGGGGATTTTACCGTGGATGCATCTTCTGATCCAAGGCCGTCGGCCGAGTTTGTACGCTGCGAACGAAGCGAAGCAGTCCATAACCCGATGCTGTAAGGTCTAGAGAGAGTTTAGCGCTGAGAGCGCAACAAAGCAGTGCGTGAATCAAAGTTGGTTTAGTTGCAAACAAAATCTACTAATATATTTCGTACACAAAGGCAGCTATTCAGATGGACCAATTTCCCAAATTGTTGGTTAAAACCCTAAAACATATAAATTTAATGTTTGGCATATCTCCTTTAGTTTGGCGATTTTACCATAAATATTGTTGGAAGGAAAGGTTGATTTATCATTAAACATTTTGTTTTTTTATTTTGTATAAATTTTAAATTTCCTCAAACCCCCCCCACCCTTGTATATTCATTGTGGTCCCATTTTTTTGGCGTTGTGGAATACCTGCAAATTTGTGTTAACGTCTATGTAAGTGTGATTTTCGTGAATTAAGTGTACCACGTAGCTTGAAGTCTGTCAATCTGCAGTATTTTTTTTTTTTTTTTTTTTTTTTTTTTTGTGGTTGGGGAGATGTTCTTTGAATTTATTTTAAAAGAGCGGCCGAGATTTGACCATACATATATATTTTATTGCAGTCATTACAGGATTTTTTCCTTGGTTTTGTTCGGTCTGATGAACAGGAAATGACTTGGATTTTAGTTGAGGAACGACCTTGTAGCCGTGTCTACGGAATGTGTTGCTGGAGGATTGATCTAGAATATGGTTCAATTTCATTATGTACGTGCCTTTTGTAACTTTTTATTTATAAAGCAAATTGAATGTTTTTTGTTTGTTTGTTTTTTTTAGACAATTATACAAGCATTTTATTCACTTGAGTGATTATATAAATATTTGTCACTGGAAAATAAGTAAGTACTGAATGTTCGTAGGTTTCATATGGATCGCCTTTGGTTCGTTGAAATCAACAATTCCAACGAACCAAAGGCAAGCAGCGCTCGTGATACACCTTTATAGTTTGTCCGGAGCTTCAAGAGCCCCAGATCACTAAGTACCCTCGCACCCCGACGCGCACACACCCTCACAGCCGCAGCCCGCTCTACCTGCTTACTTGTTGTTTGGATGACTCACATACTAGGCGTTAGTCTGCAAAACTGCTATTTTTTACATTTTTTATTTTAGGTTAATATTTTTGTAATTTTTGAATTCTGCATTTAATTCATGAAAATAAAGCAAACACGAAATGCTACGACATTTCTTACTGTATCTTAGGAATAAAGGGGTCAAATTATCAACTCGACTTTGTAATATCAGTTTCTTAGCCTTTATTTTAATATACACTTATTAATAAAGTAAATAAATAAACAATATATATATATGACAATAATTGTTAAGGTCATGGCTACTCAATCAAAAATCAACAAAAACTTCCGACCAATCCCAATAAAAATCATAAAAACTAAAACGATATTACTGTACTGTTAATCTAATAGTGAAAATGGTTGATCTATTTGCATTTAATATTCTACAATATTAATAATATTAACACATTTTCCACGAACGATTGCAGCAACGGTCTGTTGCAGCCTCGGTACGCTACTGCATCGCATCGCCGCCTTTACACTAAACAAAAATACTGTATAGTTTCCTCTTCAAATCGATATACATATCATTGTACAAATATATCGATTGCAAAATGTGCTTTCTCATTGGTTGAAATCTGTCCAATTACAAGGGTTTACAGAAAACTTCACTATCTAAGAAACTATAAGAGTGACGAATGGATGGAAGGCAGTGTTATAAAGTTTAAATCTAGACGAATCCAAAGGTGTCCTTATGTATATATATTCTTTACAAAATAAGTCTGTCTAGCGATTATGAGCCTTAGAAAAGTGACATGTTGGAGTCATTTCTTTGTGTTTTCTCGCGCAGCATTGGCTGTTTATAAAACTAAAATTTTGAAACGATGATTACATTATGTAAATATACGTTTTATAACAAAATTTTAAATAAAAAAATTAAAGTTTTAAACGTGTCCTTTCCAATGTGTTTTGTTTTATTGAGATTAGATGATTTTTAGCGGGTGAAATATTCAATACAAATTGTGTTATCCACGACCGCCACAGATGTGCAGTCCGGTATTCCAAACGCTACTTCACGACCGCACAATTGTGCAGGTTGCCACTTTCAGAGTGAAAAATTACCGAGATAATCTACAGTCACACAGACCGTAGGGTGTATTTGGCACCTTTTAGTGTGGAATTTAAAAAAAAAACACCAATTCAACAAATTCTAAGTGGATCTTTAAGCCTACACCAGCGAAGTACTCAAAACACACATTACCCAACCAATATCAGAGTGCAAACCTTGAAGACTCGACACAAAAAACATTACAAACCAACCATGAAATGATTACACATTTACAACAAAATAAGTGCGCGTTTCACGAGCTAACATTTGAATAATAAGCCTACATATCTTTCCAAGTTGGGTACTATTTCCTAGCAATCACCTCAGCTCCGAGGCCATGAAATAATGTCAATAACCTTAGCATTCTAACTTCTTATGATAAAATTTAATATATTCAGTTTTTATTACATGTCCGCCATTATATTTGCGAGCTGCGGCTAACGTGATAACATTTGAATTGAATGCTACTGGTTTACTATAATCACAGATCAATAACATATTCCCGAGTCATAAAATAATCGTGGATTTTATGCCTACGAAAACAATGGATGGTTGCTGGTAATTTGCTGGGTCGTGAGAGGTCTGGCCACGAAGTATATATAGGCAGCCATGTTTACTTACATAAACTTTCCGACTGTATAATGGCCGGGTTCATTTTATATTCTTCCGGATCCTTTTTACGTTTAAATCTAGCTGTCGTACCCGACAATACCCGTTACAAATAAATAACCCATCCCAAGCCTTTTCCAAGAAATCATGAATATGTGCAAATGAAACGTTTTATGTTTAAATAAAAACACCCATTCAAGTTTACGCGGTGCTGTTAGTAGTATCTATGTAAACTGATTTCTATACTAAAGTAAACGAAACGGAGTTGAAACCATAGCGTAAGAGAGCGACGACAAGCCACAGGTAGCCTCGACAGAGTTCCTACTGAATATTGGTCGTACATTTTCCTGATTTTTCTCCACTTCCCTGACCAACTCACGGCATATTTTGAAATTATTTTACTACAACATTTCCTTTACATTTTAGTAACATAAATTCTATTGCAAACATTTCTACTTCCTCCTCTACAGCCGTACTCCTTGCATCATCATCTACGGAAGACAACGAAAGCAGCTGTATTTTAGTATATTACCCCATTACAGATATCATTTAAAATAAGCATTGTTCGTTAAGGCTCGCGAAGAGAGACACAATATTTCCGAGTTGACCGCAAATGTCAAAGTGGCAGGTAACTATACACTACTAGCATTGAGTTTGCCTGCGTTTCATTCTTCCACTAGCAAACATAGAGTAGCTTCATAAAGGCGGAAACTAAAGGGTTACAGTCGCAACGCTCATTGTGAACGTACTGAAATGCGGATGCGTGGCAATTTATGTAATTATGTGTTTGAAACACAGCTTTCTCTACTAACACATTCAAAATTTACGGATATTTTATTTTTCTAGTTCTCCTCCGTGAGCAACAAGCTGATGTGATAACTACCAGAATGCAGGCTGAACACTAGAGTAGAAACACAAATTACCCCAGTACATTGCCCCAGTATATTACCCCAGTACAGATATTATTTAAAATAAGCATTGTTAAGGCTCGGGAAGAGTGAACAAATATTTCTGAGTTGACCGCAGCTCTCCGGTAATTTTTTTTTAACTGCAATTGATATCATTATTCTAATAGTTGATACTCTAGCTACGGGTGCATAATTCGTATTAAAGTCTTCATAATTAGGTACTTGAAATCTTTTTGAAACTGAACGTGCCTTAAAACAAACAATAGAAAACCCTCCCTTTTTATTAATTATAAAACATGTATAGGCCTACATTTGGAATTAAGCGGCAGTGCTTTACACTGCTAACATTTCATTCTTCCGCTATCAAATATAGAGGAGCTTTATAAAGGCGAAAACTACTCTCGATTCCACGTTCATCGTGCAGTACAGAGCCAGGGCTATAGGATACAAGGGCTGGTCCACTCCTTTGATGTCGACACTCGTCGACAGTCCCAACCTTCCTCTCGCCCCCCTCCTATGTAACGTCATTGCGGTGCCATGACGCGCCGCGTAAGCACGGTTCGCCTTATCTCTCACGTGTTATTTGATATAACATTGCAGAGGAACTTACTGAAACTATTAATTTGGTAATATATTATGTTGTTGCGTTGCGGTCAAGTTACTAGCAGACCGTTTTAGCAAGGTATTGATTTATTTAATGTTACGTTGCAGACGAGATTACTTTATGAAATGTTACCAAGATTATCAAGTAATATTGTCTGCAGCGTTTATTGAATATTCCAAGAAACACCTTTACTTACAAAATACATTAAAACAAACATTTTCAGAATGATGAGATATAAATAAATAAATATATAATATATAAATAATAATAAGATTTAAACTTAGAGTACCGGTAATTATTGATAACTCAAAATTTAGAAACAACAAATTTTAAGTACTCAGCTTCAAATTAAAATAAACATTAAAAAATATTATTTATTTAACGTAAGATTTGCAAGCGAGATTACTTTATGTTAAAAAGTTACCAAGGTTCTCAAGTAATTTCTTCTGCAGCTTTAAGTTAAAATGTTTAAAAAAATCTTTACTAGCAAAATGCAGATACAATTTTCAGAATAATTACATATAAATAAATATATAATTATAATCAAATTTAAACCTAGATTAATAAAATTATTGATGATAAAAATAAAAAATAAAACATAATTTTAAGTTAAAATTCTAGACTAAATTCAATTGCATAGTGTCAATTTTAATTTAAATAATTCAATTGTTTAAATTCAACTATTAAATTAACTATTCCCAAAGGCCTAGGGAATGAAAATTTCTATACTGCAGTTTTATTTAAAAAAAATATATTTTATGTCAGCAGTAATTATTATGTCAATGTGCATATCTGCATATAAGCTACTCATTATGTAAGTATTTATAACTTTTATGTGTTTTATTTTATTTTTAAGTATTACACATGTTTTATTAAACTGTTGTATGACATTCAAGTTTTGGTGGTTATTGTAATAAATACAATTATTACTTTCTCCCCCTATACCATAGTATATGGATAAAGTATTGTATTCGTCAAAATTTTCGAGTTTGAGTTTTTGGTGGAAATATCCGTTTTGGGCCCCTCTGAACCTAAAAAAAGTGGTTTTCGGAGTGATGTCTGTGTGTGTGTCTGTATGTGTGTCTGTGTGGATGTTATCAGACCTAGAGCCTAAACCAGTCGTCCGATTTTGATGAAATTTGGTATAGAGGTACTAATTCACGGTATCTCCAGGCGTTTTTTTCATTTTTGTGAATTTTTAATTTTTAAGGGTAATTTTCCCATAAAAACCCTTAAAATAACGGAAAAATCAACTTTTCTCAAAAACGGCTCTAACGATTTTGATTAAAATTTTATAGTTTATTAGGGACCTAAAGTACTATAAACTGTAAAATTTTAATCAAAATCGTTCTAGCCGTTTTTGAGAAAAATTGTTTTTCCGTTATTTTATGGATTTTAATGGGAAAACAACTTTAATACAAAATCACCTCTCCTACCCCACCCTACAAGTCACCGTGAATCTGTTTAATAATTTAAATATGTTTGTGAGAAAGTATGTGCCAGTTCCTGGCACCGTTTATTTTCAATAATGAGACACATTTTGTTCAATTTCGTATTTAGTTTTCAGAAATGTTTAGGAGAATCAAATTAAAAGTATGCTAACATTAGTACACTACAACCGTTTATTACCCACAAATTAGTTAGTTTTATTGTAACCCTGTCTTCTTCTTACATATTTGTTCACAGTCTACTTATTGCTTTGTGTAGTGTCAATACTAAAACTAAATAAAGAAGAGGGTATCATAAAAATTGTTCAGCTTTGATAAGAAACTGAAATTATTGTAGCAGAGAATACTTATGAGAAGCAGTGGGAATGGAGCAGGCATAACATAGCCCTGACAGTAAAATTACTGAAATGCGCATGCCTGACAATGTATGTGAGTATGTGTTATTAAACACAGCTTTTTCTCACATATTTAAAATTAATAAAATATTATTTTTCTAGTATTCCTCCACGAACAACAATTGTTGTGATAACCACCAGAGTGCAGGCTAAACACTCGAGTAGGATCACAAATTCGGCGCGTACATGCTTCCACTATAAGCAGATTTTTTTCGTCATAAATTATCCAAATTTATTGAAATAACTTTTATTTTAAAGTTAGTAATTAAACTTCAAATGTGGTGAAGCTTTTTAAATTTGCATTATTGAATAAGACAAAAATCGCAAACTTTGATTTTGAGTCCAAGAACAAAATAGTTAAAAACAAATTTAAAAAGCTAAATGATATCTACTTTCGCACTGTCTTAACCTTTAAATGACATATTCAGAATAAATTTCTGACATTATAACTCCAGTAATCTTGTTACACGTTTAACATTGCTTTTATGAGATTTGAAATTCGTATAGTGGCTGGGTCTGCCGAGCCTTAAGTACTAAAGTTAATTTGTATCTTCAGTTTCTAGTGTTGATGGTATGAAAATTAATACGAATAAGTAATTGAGATTATAGTGCTAAATATTTAGAGGAATCAGTGCATGTTCACTTTTCAATGTTTAAATTCCCCGAGTCCATTTTACTGAACTCACATCACACCACAATTAATAAAGTCGCCAGTCTCACTCAATGTTAAAAAACCAGTTTTCGATTTTACCAGAACAAACTAGGCTCATTTGAACATAAAATAAAAACTATTATAAATCACATTTTATTTACAAATTCCCAATTTTTGAATCAAACCATTTGGTAGCTTAAAATATTCTTTAAAAAAAGCAATATTATGTTGAGATTTTGTGGTACTTTTAGAGAAAATTTCTATTGTTGGTACTTTTTAAAAACAAGCACATTTAATACTTTTTTAATTAAAAGTAGACTATTTTTTAGTACTTTTTAGACTTTTAGAGATGTTCACAATGAAAAAAAAAACTGTTCATTTTTACGTTTTTCAAGTAACATTTTCACAGCTAAAACTACAAAACAGCGCGCAGTATGAAAAAATACGTATATATACATCATTGTTACAACCGTCTGTCGCAACGCACGTTAAGAAAATGTTTAACGCTGAAGTGAACGCGTTGTCAGTTTGCCAAAAGCAACATAAGTATATGTTATTAGCGAATTTCCATTGGAAAGATGAGCTTTTGCAGTGGCCCTTATGGTGAGACCTAAGGTGTAGAGTAGTAAATAAGCACCGATCATGGTCCCTAGAACATATTTTGGGATGTCATTAAAAATGTTATTTGTATATACTGTATGTGTTCGCACTCTAACGGTCGCATTTGGATCAAATGTGGTACAAAGTTGCTCGGACAAGTTCGTTAGCCAAAAAATCCAACACAAGATTATTTTACTTCAGGTAAAACAAAACAAAATATTTTTAAGTTTAATGTCTCTGGCTCCATAGCAAATGTAGGCTACAAATTATTATTTACAACAATATAATACTTTACAACCAGATGTTTTACTTATACTACAGTAGGATAGCCTTTGTTTGCTTTTACCTAATCTAAAAAAACTGTTAGTTTTAAATAATAATGACCTGATTCTAAATTTGCTAAATTGGTTGTAAATAAACGTGTTTTATTTACAACACTGTAGGCCTAACCTAAAATTGTGTCAAGTTTTTGATCCAAATCAGCTGTTTTATTTATAATATGTAACAGCTGATGTTTGCATTGAATTATAATAATACAGTAAGCAATTTTCGTTGATTTTTGTTTGTGCTTGCTTTTAGTTTGTTACTCTAACCTAAAAAATCTTTTGGTTGTGAAAAATAATATTGTTCTTGTCATGAATGTAAACAAACAAATGTTGCTAAGCTTTTGATCCGAAGATTTGAATTTTCACCATTTTTAAGCTTTAAGGGGGCGCTTCCCTGCCCGCCATATTGAATCTTATTCCCATAAGAGCAATGCTATAGAATAAGTCATTTTTTTCCGTTAATTCGTGGAATAAATTAAAAAATTTGGTTTCATTTTGAAGTACTGTCATATGCGGATGTTGATTGCCGAATACATTTTCAGAAACCGTTTTATTGTTTTCAAAAAACGTATGATATAAATAGTAAAAAATAGTAAACTTTGTAAATTTTTTACTCAGTTGCAAAAAGAGATATTGCAAAAATCCTTGGCAATCAACACCCACAATCTATTTTACTTTAAGAAAAAAAAATACAGCTTTCGTTTTTTAACAAAAACAGCACCAAAATATGCTTAATAGTGAAGGTATGTTTTGGTTATTTAACATTGAAATTGGAGATATTTAACATCTCCAATATCGTAGTTTTGAATGTGGAGAGCCGTGCCTTAAAATACAAATGTTTCAAATCCTTTCTATGTGAGCGTCTAATCCCCATAAGATCATACCTTTAAAATTTCGTATTTGTAACTGAAGTAGTTTTTGCTCTACGTTGATTCTATCAGTCGGTCATTCAGTCAGCACAAAGCATCTTATTATTACACAGAGAGATGTTTAAGGGCAGTTATCCCATTTCAACCATTAGACTCGAAATGCAAATAGTTTTTCTTTCTTATAGATCAGCCAAGAATATCTAGCCAAATTAAAGCTCTCAAACTTGTAGGAAATTAGTGACATTTATATTTATTGTATATGGGGTAGCTACCCCATTTTAACCATTTGAAGGAGGGCGTTAGTCGAAGCTGGAGGCTTAGGTGCCAACAAATTCTACTAATATATTTCGTACACGCAGGAAGCTATTTAGCGCCTTCGTCAGTAGACCAATTTCCCAAACTGTTGGTTGAAACCCTAAAACATATAAATTTAATTTTGGGAATTCGCTAAACTTACGTCAGCTGTTCAGCTGCGTTCCATTGTTTCGCTTCCATTTGTGATAACGCCCGAGTGTGTCATAGTAAATCACAAATTGAAAAAGAAGTAGCAAGTATACAAGTTAAGCCTAAATCAAAGTCCCAACGCCCCTCACATCAAAACCAAACAAACCCTCGTACACCGAACTACAAATTGTTAAACGTCGATAACATTAACTCGTATATTTATTTACTTAAAATGACAATTACGAATCGGCCCGAACGCCAGTCGAAGTCACGTTCGGTTTTCTTAACAAGCGTGTTATTGTATTTATTCATAAGCCATTGACGGCCGTTATTTATAGAACTCTTTGTTTTCCTCCAAGCCACATATATTAAACGTCCCCGGGTTCAATAAGCTATTTATATAACGACGCGTTATTTATATATTTAGAGCAGGCGGAGAGACGCCATGGCCATGTATATATTAAATCATAGCAGGGCCTGGTGTATGTGATAAACATCCGGCGTGCAGCTGTGAGTATTATACTGCACTCAGTAACAATGAAAGGGAACAAACACACTCTAGCGGTCGCTAACTCAACTATTACGACCATCCGACTTAAACATTGTAGATTTTACGGCGAATTTACGTGTTGCCGATAAAAGTCGTGTTTAATTTATCCACTACTGCAGTGAAATATGATTTTTAAATCGTTGTAGTAATAAGTTGAGCTTAAACATATTTTTCCTCCAGCTACTGTACAACTTTTTTCTATCATTAGTAATATGGTAGAAAGTACAACTTATCATCCGAGGCGGAAAAATGCCCCTACAAAAAGCATTGAGTTTAATTTGTTAGGAAAGTATACTCAACGATTTTTTATAATATGTGCACTTTTCCGCCCTCTAAATCATATGTTAGTAAAACAACTGCTGAAAAAACAGTGCATCAATGAACTTCGGTGTCTGTGTATTGTTGGCATAACCTCAATTGTTTTTGTAAATATGAATGTCCATGTTTTAATAAAATTCATTACGTAGTAAAATGCAAATTATTTAAAAAATCTGTAGCTGGAGAAAAAAATTGTTGTGTTTAGTCGCTCTCAAAAAAATTACCTCCCTCGCTGCGTTAACATTTCCTTTAGGGGCGACAAACCTCCTTCCATCGGCAGCATTGATTTTCAAACACGATCTGACGCTCAAAGACGTAACTTCCCGGTATATAAAAAAGAAGTATGAAATGTAACGGATAAACATTAAAAACAAATATACACATACAAATATAATACAAAATATATAAGCACAAAAATAATACAAATTCAAATGTATTTAGAATTTTACCTCCATGCTCACAAGAAACTAAGCTCTGTAACGCTATAAGGAGTATATCACGGAGTATACTGTACTTCCAGTCTTTACGCAGACCACTCTACTGTATGCAACAATACTTAATGAGGGTGGTAGAGTTTTCTATATTTACTTAGAAAGAGGATCTGGAAGAATGGTCAATACCAAGACTGGTGGTCGTATAAAACTAATGGTTTTCTCCAAAAATCTAGTTTCCCGGAGTAACCTCCGTGAAGCACTCGATGGAAGGTTAAGACATAAATAACTATAAAGCTATTGTTATAACTATAATTTTTCATTCCATAATATGTAAACTGTATAGAACGAGTTTATATTGAAAGTCATATTTTATATATGACATACCGGTATTTATGTTAGGTTTGGTTCCTTAAAAATTGTGTTAAATTTTTATCCTTAACACTCCAGTGATCACACGGGATACAGGTACACCCAATCAAAAAATTAGTATTTTATTCCTTATTATCTGGTACCTGCGACTACGCTCGCAGATGTGATTACATAAATTAAAGGACTATCGACTAAATACTGTGCCTTAACACACGCAATTAAAAACATCTATTTTAGATTTGAGTTCCTAAAAACGCTCAGTGAGTTTTGCCCAAATCGATCTATGTATCCCTTTTAGGCCTTCCTAAATTATTACCTATGCACCAATAAACACTAAAAATTCCGTTTCCCACCAGTTTGATACTCATAACTCCCGAACGAACATAAAAATTACAAATCAGGTTTTGAGGTGTATTTAACAGCTATGAATACATTTCACATTATTGCATACTGTTTTTATATATATTTAACGGCTAAACCAGCGTATACAGTATCAGTAATATAAAACACAGACGATCTTGTCAAAGTCTTAAGCTTTTGATCCAAATCTGTTGTTTTATTTATAATGGTCGCGTATCGCGTCCATTCACGAAACCCCTTAGTTTTACATTTTTACAATTTTTAAATATTTACCCTAAATATTTCCGGGATAAAAAGTTGCCTAGATTAATCTCTGAAAAGCCATATGCAAATGAAAGTTTCGTCAAAATTTGTTCAGCCCATATTATATTACATTATAGATCATTTATATTTTCTTATAAAATATCTTACACAATACGGTTACATTTCATATTATGATAAAGCTAAGTACATTTAATTTGATAATGTGTAAGTACATTTACCAATAAATTATAACTTAGTTTTATTTTTTTCAAAAAAAACTTCTAAAAACGTGGAGAAAATGCTAATAAAATAAACATGCATTGAAATATGTAATAAACCTTACTATGTCATTAACATTTTTTTTAAATAATGAAACTTAATATGGCTGTGTAATTAATTTATTCTGTACAAAGCACTGCTAGAATGTAATTACTGTATTTATTACGATTTGAAAGCTGATTAAGGATTAGTCAAGGTGTGAGGTTATACAAATATAATAATTAATTAAAACTATAATAGAATATCTTGTAAAAAATCATAGATCAATAAAATTTTGTGTCGACAAGTTCATAAAAGAAAAATGGAGAAAAAAATTCTGGAGGCGCCGGGTATTGATCCTGGTACCTCTCACATGCTAAGCGAGTGTGCACTACCATGTGAGCTACGCTCCAAGTTATTGTAAAACAAATTCTCAATCTATGTTAGCTTATGTTATAAGTAGACATTTTTTCAATTTTTTTAAAGGACTTTTAATTTTTGTTCGGAGTAAAAGTTGAGTAAAATATCCTCTGAAAAGTCCTCTACATGTTAATGAAAGTTTCGTCGAAATCGGATCAGCCATTCCGGAGATTAGCACGGCCAAACAAAAAGACAAAAAATGTGTAAATGTGTGTTTAAGTTTTTGTAATGTGTGAATAACCTCAATGGTCTTTTATTTGTGAAAAAAGCTTTTATTTTGAAATCACAGACAGACACTTCCATTTTATTTATATAGATACATAGATAAACAATTAATTGGTTTAGGTCATGATTGGTTCAAAAAAGACTAAATAATAGTTTAACATATTTAATGTACAAAAATAATTACAATTTAGGCATTAATTTATATAGATAAAGTTATTTACATGAAAGTAACTATAACCAACATGTCTTGTGAAAAATAGTTCCTTGTAACTATTGGTAATAAAGATTTGTTTTTATGATAGTAAAACATAAAAACCTGTAGTAGTCCAACATATTATGTATTTACCAATAATATAAACAACTACAAAATTCAAAAAACTGCAATTTAAGATGTTTTGAAATTACGTAAAGTGTAATTTTTCTTTATTGTACTCACTCATAACAATGCACACAAACATCTCTTATGTGGCCCGGGCACATATAGTTCTGACACTTGTTGACTTGTTGCAAGATGTTCTAGTATTTTTTATCCCTAGCTCTTTCACAGTCTTAACATCGACCAACTCAACCTCTTCTCTGTGGTGACTCTTGTTGCTCCTCCTGAATACACAAAAGAAGGCTACCTCTTCTTTGCATTTCCTTAGGAATAGTGTTGATGTTTACTCGGTTGGATTGCAGGTTTTATTAATTCTAAAGTTGGGTCTATGAAAAGTTGGTATTATATTAAAGCACTGGGTACTAGACGTATTAGCTATATATGGCTCTAAATAACACCTTGTTTCTGTATCTTTCCCTACATAAAACTCATGGTTGTCATACGGAGTTTCGGATC